>CAUYQG010073188.1:0-29486 GCA_963574415.1 Tarsius wallacei | reverse complement strand
GGTTCAGCCTGTAATCCCCTGCCTTGGGAGGCTGAGGTGAGTGGATTGCCTGAGCCCGCGGGTTCGAGACCCGCCTGGGCAGGCGAAACCTCATCTCTACAATAAATCAAAAAAATTAGCTGGGCGTGGTAGCGCGCGCCTGTAGTTCTGGCTACTCAGAAGGCTGAGGCGGAAGGATCGTCAGAGCCCAGCAGGTCTAGGCTGCGGTGGCCAGAAGCGGCCACTGCACTCCAGTCTGGGCGACAAAGTGAGACTCCAACTCAAAAAAAAAAAGAAAAAAAGAAAAGCAAATGGCTTGGACAAGTATGGCGGCAGCTTCTGTGATTGGATGTTTTGGTGAATGACCATAAGAGAGAAGTTTACTTTGAGAATAATAGTTCCTATTGTCACAGGAGGGTCATTTGAATTTTAAGCTGATGGGTACTGGGTTTGTCTTGTAAATTCATAATTCAGTGTGTCTGAGGGCCAATTGGATTGCTCCACCATAACTGAGCCATTGTATATAGAGGGACAACTCTACTTACCTTTTGTGTTAGCTGCTTTTAAACTCTGCATGTGGTCGTGCATGCACACATTTCATTTATAAGAATATTTGGTCCCATTATGATCACATCTGTCTAATGGCTTCTTGCTGAGAAACTGCTACATGATTTTTTTCTTTTTGTATTTTGATAAGGACCGGCTGGTGTTTCAAATCTGTCAAATGGCCAGTACTGGCAGTACGTCATAGGGAGCAGGGACGGGAGCTTAGTTCTTTGATGTGTTTCTTTTGCTAGTTCTTTTCAATTTGTAACGGTATTCTTGCATATTATGAATCTCTTTACTTTCACGTCTGTGGTAAGAGTCCGTGGGTCCAGCAGTGACATTTACGTTAGGAAAGTTCTTCCTACCTAGTGTTGTCTATTGAGATCACAAACACTTAAAATGACAACTTTTATTTATCTGAATTGTGGTGGGTAGAAACTGTGCTGTCCACCCGTGGAGAGTCTTAAATGTAGTCTGGGCCTCGTTCTCCAAATACCTATGATATATTAGCAGTGTTTAAGTTCTATATTTGCAAACCAAAACAAAGGCCTCACTGTTCTCTCTTCAGGCTCATACCCGAAACCCATGTTTCCGGCTCTGCCGTTGGCCACATGCACTTCCTGTTTGTGCCCCACCTTGAGTAGTGCTTTGGTGCCATCTTTGCTTTCTTCCTCTTCTTCTTCATCCAGGGACAATCTGCTGGTGTCTTAATCTTCAGGGCCATCACAAAGAGCCAGCCCCATGGGAAGCTTCTCCCAAATCAGTGAGATTCAGAGCACACAGACTGAGGAATCACACACTTGGCTCCTAATCCTGGCTCCCCCATTTGTTATCTGTGTAACCTTAATTAAATAAATTGCTTCTTTGTGCCTCAGTTTTATTTTCTGTACAATTGGAATAATAATAATTGTAACTACCTCTTTGAGTTACGAAGATCAAATAAGAAAATTCAAATAAAATGCTTAGCATACTGTCTAGCATATAGTAATTGACAATGGTATGTATAACAATAATAATTATTATGCTCTTTCACCTTGACCTCCATACCCTGAGTTACTCTTTTCTTTGACTATCTTTGAACATACCTTGTATTTTTCTGGATACTTCATTGGATACTTTATTGAGCCAAACGTAGGTGCTCCATCCATGCTTATTAATTGTGAAAACATTACATGTGCTGCTTTAGCTGAATCTGGGAATCAGTTTATCTCTGGGCTATTTAATTGTATTCCGTGAAAATGTGACAGTCATGGTTTGCCCCCGATTTATGGGATGTATACTCATGCTAACTTAGGCTGCAGTTGTACAAATGATGATCACGTACTTTTACATATGGCTGTGGAAGATGCAGTCCTTGAGAAATGTGCCAATTATAAATGCCACTTAAATGGAATTCAACCGTAGATGGCAATATAATTATACATGGAGTATTCTTTTATTTTTCAATTGGATTGCAAACACATGACCTCAATATAGGTCAAGTGCAGCAAATCATGCTGTAAGTCAAGAGTTTCTTCATTAGACTTTTATTTTACATGCTGTTGGGGAAGCATTTTGGCTGGAAGTCGGTTAGATTACTCCAAAAGTAATTTAATCCAAAGAACGTTCTTCCAGGGGGCCTTCTTGCCATCTCTCCAGTGGGAAATGGTGATGCCCTGCTTCTCTGGACATGCTGTGGGTGGCCTGGAAGCATGGGAGTGTACTTTCATGGAGATTGTTTGAACTTGGCTGGAAGTCTGGTGAGAGTGCTGCAGAGAGGTACGTGGAGCCAGAACTCAAGAGTAGTCATGTTATCAGTTGTGGAGGACATGCACGGGGTGCTGAGATCTGGATCCCTGGCCTCGCCTATCCCCTCACTGGCTGTGTGCTGTTGGAGGAAATCTCCTTACCTCTCTGTGTCAATTTTCAGAGCTCTAAATGAAAGTACTGGTTGGGTGTGGTGGCTCACACTTGTCATGTCAGCTCGTTGGAAGGTCAAGGTGGGAGGATTGCTTGAGCCCAGGAGTTGGAGACCAGCCTGGGCAACATAGTGAGACCTTGTCTCTGCAATAAATACAAAAATTAGCCATGTACCTATAGTCCCAGCTACTTGGAAGGCCAAGGCAGAAGGATTGCCTGAGCCCAGCAGGTTGAGGCTGCAGTAGCCATGATCATATCATTGCACTCCAGCCTAGGTGACAGAGTGAGACTCTGACTCAAAACAACAACAACAACAACAACAACAACAACAACAACAACAACAACAAAAACTTATGGGTAGTTGAGCCAGAAATTCCATTTGATTTTTTGTTCTCCGTTCAATGTCAACCTTATATCTGGAACCATAGTAAGCCTTTCTTCTAAGAGTTCAAACCAGGTCCATACTTTCCTTTTGATAGCTGCTTACTGCTACACCCTAGAAGGAATGATAACATGCTCAACATTCTCCAGGCAGGACAATTAGAATTATCTCAAGGGTCAGTAAGTGGGAGAAGCCAAGGCAGTGTCACCGCACCGTGTCTAAATATGTCCCGGGTGTGCATAATTCTTATATGTAATGGAGGCCTACCTCACTGTTTCAGAGCTGGGATTGGCTATGTCTGTTATGTGACAACCTCTGAAATCTATCTGTAGCCAGAGATTTACACAGGGATTAAGGCACTTCCTGAGAACTAAACTTGAACGAGTTTTATGAATAAAGTTCTATCGACGTGGGGGAGGGGAACTATTGTGCCAGAGGCCCATTGCAAGTAGGGGCTGTGGAGCTGGACCCAGAAGGATTGTAGAGTATAGAAACAGATAGTGGCTTCTCTTTCTGTCTGTCCCTTGAGCCTGGCTACTCTGTGCCAGGCAAAGCAGCTTTACGTATTTTGACCCAAACTTCCCTGCCATGGGACTCTTTCAGAGAGCAGAATCAAAGGAGGGAGACTTTTCCATTAGAGGGTGCTGGTGGCCCAGGCAGAGCGGTCATGGGCAGTTTACTGCAGGGACAGTCAGGGTGCACAGGCCGCCTAGAGCCAGTTGGGTCCAGTGGCTTTCTGGACTGTTCAAGGGCTTACGTGACGTAGTGTCCCAACAGTTAAACTGAGTGCTTTGGGAGGTTGAGGTGAGAGGATTGCTCGAGCCCAAGAATTCAAGACCAGCCTGGGCAACTTGGGGACACCTTATCTCTACAATTAAAAAAACAAAAAACCTGGGCGTGGTGGCATGTGCCTGTAGTCCCAGCTACTTCGGAGGCTGAGGTGGAAGGATTACCTGAGTGTGACACTACACTCCTAGGTGACAGAGTGAGACTCTGACTCAAAAAAAAAAAAAGCCAGAAATCTCACTGATTTTATTTATCAGCTTTGTTTCAAAACCTTACATGTGCTTGTGTACGTGAGACCAAGTGCATGGACACTCCTCCAAGGTCAACAAATGGAAATTCCTTTCCTTTTGAATGTCTGCCTCTTTTCTCTTCTCCAGATCAGGGGTTTCTTTCTAAGAATCTGTGGCATAGCTGTGTATGCAACTTGCAGTTTTTTTCCCATCTTACTCTGCAAATAGAAATGGATTTCATTTTTTTCTCATGCATAAAGAAATAGTGCATCTGATTTCACAGGCCAGAAAGGCATGATTGGAAAGCATCCAGCAGACCCTAGGGGACTCCCTAAAATTATCCTCCACCTTATGGACTGTCCAGATTGTGTGTGTGTGTGTGTGTGTGTGTGTGTGTGGCTGGGGAAGGTGGGGTCAGGGAAGAAGGATTTGGGAAATAAAGTATTCGCGTGCACAGATGCCGTGAGTACATCAGATGGCCGGGTGGGTACTCCTGATGCCTACTGGGATTCTTCAGGGTCCATTTGCCTGGTGCCAGGTTTATGTGTCCAAGCAGCTGGGCAGACCCTCTGGGATTCCTAGTGCATACAGCTCCCTCTTTCTACTTACGTGTGAGTGCTTCCTAGACAAATGGGTGACTTTTCTTGGCGTACCTTGGATTGCATCTTTGATTTGGGATTGCTGTGGCTTAGAGTGACTGAAGAATGTGCTCTCACTCAGCAGAATTGATGGATAGTAAACAGTAGTAATGGCTCTTTAGAACTTACCAAAGCACCTTATATGCATTAATTTATTAGAGACAGAGAAACAGTAGGGAGTTATTTTACCCTATTTTCAGATGGAAAGACTGGAAACAGCTTGAGTCTAAAAGTGTCCAACCAGCTTTGCAGATAACAAAAATAATTTCCACCTTTGCCTGTATGTGTTTTTTTTCTTAATAGAATAGTGACTCTCAGGGGTCTGGGTAGGGATAGGAGATGGGAGTACAAAAATGTAAGGTATCTCCCTCAAAAACACATTGGAACAGTGAAGGATATACTTAAATGCCACAAAATATTGTTATTTAAATTAAAAATTGCACCATTGGTGAAGGGCCTTTCTATTTCTGACCTTGCAGATTAATATGGTAGCATGTGAGAGCAGCCTTGACCGTATGTTTCCAAAGTCAATCCCAAGCTCTTTCTGTCCTGCAACATTAGTATGCATACAATGGTCATTTGTTTTTCTTTTATTGAGTCGGAGTCTCACTCTGTGACCAGCTAAAGAGCAGTGACATGATCACTGCTCACCAAAGTCTCAACCTCCTGGGCTCAGGCAATTCTTCAACCTCAGCCTCCTGAGAAGCTGGGACTACAGGTGCATGCCACCACACTTGGCTAATTTTTTATATTTTTTTGTTGAGATGAGGTCTTACTGTGTTGCCCAGGCTGGCCTCGAACTCCTGGGCTCAAGCGATTCACCTGCCTCCGGCTCCCAGAGTGCTGGGATAACAGCTGTGAGCTGCTGCGCCTGACCCACAGTTGTAATTTCTAACCATCTTCATCTCTTCCTTCAATTTTCCTTATATCTCTGGGTGAAGAGCACTCAAGCTGTGAACTATAGAGAATCATCCTATTTTTCTCTTTGGACAAATCATTCCAAAGGGAATTATTTCTTTGGCTGGGGTGATGACCCAAGACTTCATGTTGTGGGACCTCCTGTCCTGCTGACGAGGGCATTATCCATGGAAGATAAGAAGCAGCATATTTATGTCACGGTGCTTTATCTTGAAACACTTTGATCAAATTCCTCTTAACAGTTTTGAAACATGATCATTCCCATTTGACAGATTTAGAAGTTGATGTTCAGAGAGGTGAAGTGAATGTCCTGAGATAGCCAAAGCCAGAAAGTGACAGAGCTAGAACTCAGCTCTCAGTCTCCTGTTCCCCAGTTCTCCCATGTTCTAGGGCACCCTGGGTGACAATTGTGTGTCCTCAGCAGTGGAAGGGGACAGCCGAGCCTCACACATGTATTATCTCATTGATGACTCCAGCATCCCAAGGCAAAGGGTGGCACTTCCTGTGTCTAAGGCTGCCCATTAGTGATGATCTTCTACACCAGGAGTCTCCAGCCTTTTTGACATCAGGGACAAGTTTCATGGAAGACAGAATTTTCCACAGACTGGGTGGCAGGGGCAGGAATGTGCGGTCAGACTTCACTGCTAATATTAGTCTGCATTTGCAGCCGCTCCCCAGTGCTAGCATCACCGCCTCAGCTCTACCTCAGATCATCAGGCATTTATTCTCGTAAGGAGTGAGCAACCTAGATCCCTCACATGTGCAGTTCACAATAGGGTTTGTGCTCTCATGAGAATCAAACGCCGGCAGCGATCTGACGGAAGGTGGAGCTCAGGTGGTAATGTGGGCAGTGGGGAGCAGTTGCAAATATAGGTGAAGCTTTGCTCCCTCACCCATCACTCACCTCCTGCTGTGTGGCCTGGTTCCTAACAGGTCACAGACCAGTACCAGTCCTTGGCCTGGGAGGTTCAGGACTCCTTCTAGACCAGGGGTGTCTAACCTTTTGGCTTCCCTGGGCTGCATCAAGTAAAGAGGAATTGTCTTGGGTCACCCATAAATTATATAATATAGTTAGTGTATGTACATAATAAAACTTTTAAATTTTTAAATGTGTTTTTCTTATAAAGTTTAGAAAAAAGAGAGCAATATAAAACTATTGGGAAATGTTACCTTGTTTTTGTAAAACTAATCTATCCATGACTGGTTCAATGGAAGTGATTGCAATTCTTAGTGAGTTCTCAAGGTGCTCATCAGAAATGTGTGTTAGAATGTTGTTCTCCATGTGTTTCATCACTGAAAACAGCTGCTCAAATGTATGTGCTGCTAAAAAGCAATGTCACGAATAAGACATAATTGTGGACCTGAAAAATGGAACCATGCATGCGGTCATTAGGTAAAAAACACATGATGTTAAATGATTTTGTGGGGTCGCATGACTAGCTGTCCTGGGCTGTCTGTAGCCCACAGACCATGAGTTGGACATGCCTGCTCTAGAGTTTAAGTTTAAACCTCTACTCTGTCACTTGTCACTGGTTATTTCTGTGACCATAAGCAAGTTGCTTAACACCTCCAAGCTTCTATGTCTTTATCTGTAAAGTAGGGACTGTGGTTGTCATGAAGATTACATGAGAAGACATATGTGAAGTGTTAGGCACTGCACCTGGCACGTAGTCAGCACTACATGCTGTCTTTCCTCTTCTTATTTTTCTTGCTTTCTGCTTCATTGTTGGGCTTGGTTTCCACCTTAGCCTGGTTTTTCCTGTATCAATTTTTTGGGGGGTGGTGGGTACTGAGTGGACAGGTGATGAGAGAGAGAGAAAGGCCCAGCAGAAGGCACCTTTGTCCTTGGCCCATGTGAAAACCAAATTAGATTCCATAGCGCTGGTAGTGATAGAAGATTGGCTTCTGGGTAAATAAATTAGTGTTTGTTTTCTTTCCAAAGTCCCTTGCTCACCAAATACTGTGCTAACTGATTGGGCATTGACCAAGCTTTTACTGAATCCCAACAGTGTGTTTAGTATGTGTGCTTGGTGCTGTCAGGACTCCAAAGGGAAAAGACGATGGCCTCTACATCCAGTTTACTTGAGGAGGCTTGATTTTTAAGCACAGCAACATCAGCCCCTTCTGAGCTAAGGTGTGGTAGAAGACCACTCTGTCTGTTCCAGGGTAAAGACTTCATGAGCTAACTCATTTCCCAGCATGCTTTCTATTGCTGTGACATCACTTACAATATCTTTTTCAAAAGAAGGGGTTAATTTCAGAGGAAATTATGCTTTTCCAGACTGATACTATACATAGACATAATACATTTGGGATCATGTTTTACCGTTTCCAAGACACAATAATGATTAAAAATGGCAGAAAGGTGGGACTATGTCTGGAGTTGCATCTGTCTGTAAACCTTTTAAAAACTGTGGGGCTTCACCTGGTTTTCTGGTTTTGTTTTGTAGTGCCTTAGGCAAATCACCTTCCTCATATGTAAAGTGCTTCAAGCAAGAATGTTCCACTGGACTGTCCTGCAGATTAAATGAGATGTAAGATGTGAAAGGCCTTAGCTCTCACTCAGTGCTTGGCACATGGTAGCAAGTATCCAGTTAGCAATATTTTTCTTTCTCTGCTGGTGGATTTACTCCTTGTCTTTCTTAGACTAGAGGTTTAAATTAAGCCTCCTCTTGAGGCCCACCCTCTTATCATTCACTTTTATCCTGCCATCCCTGGTGTTATCTACAGAGTGGCAAGATGCTGCTTGCACAGCCCATTAAAGAGTTAATAATGCTGTGCTCCAACCTTGCTGGTTTGCTGGAGCTACTTAATCAGAGAAATCATTAGAGCTCATTTCGTGCAACCCGTTGATGTCCAAAGCAACTAATTAGAGAGAGAGAGAGTGTGTATAGAAAATCAATCTTGACTAACGTTGACATTTCTTCCAATTTAAGCAATTGGTTTGCTTACATTCTTCGTGCAAACCTGTAGAGGTCTAAAATTATCCCGGATGACTACATTAAAGGTTCTAATGGGTCCTTGGTGTCAGAATGAAGATTGTTTGAACATTAAATACATAGTGAGAATTTGGAAGGGATCCAGTGCATTCCAGGAGCTCACTGGACATGCGGCTTGCACTTGTGACACCATTAAAGAAGCTTCAGGGAAAGGAGCCCGTTTAGCTCTTTGAGAACCTCCCCTACTTACAGGTAGAGGGAAGAGGATTGTGTTAGGTAGGTCTGTGCTCTCTCTCCCCAGTTCTTGATCTTCCTCTACCCCAAGCTCCAGGAAGCCAACCTGTATGCAGTATCTCAACAGAGGTCTCTCTGCCTTAGCTTCTGATTGGGTTTGGTCAACGAGGAGCATCAGTGAGAGATTGGAGGGAGTGGAGATGAGAAGGTCAAGACACTTATTATGCCAGTCTCTACATGTGGAATCTCCTTGCTGTCTGTGTTACTTTACTGAGATCACAGCTCCTGTGAAGTGGTCCTCTCCACACTTCCTCTCTGACTCTAGCTTCCTGTGAGTCTCCCTTCTCTTGCTACATGAAGGGGTGATCATTGAGCATCTTACTTGCCCCAAGATACTACACTATGCCTTGTGGTTTCCTACATCTGTCCTGCATCTTTGGAAACAGTCAAAGCTTTGTTGAACGTCCCTTAAACTACTTAATTCAAATCTGTCTTCTATCTCCTACCTGAATGCTGAGTAATAGAGGAACAGTAGCAACTGCTTGACAGATCAAAGTGACCATCTGAATGACTGGTTTGTTAAAAATTCTGTCAATTCATAAAAATGCTGTGTGCCTAATTACATATGCATGTAAAAGTGGATGAATTCATAAGAATGATTTATAATGACGTAACTTGTTCTGGTTGTGATTTGTGGTTAAATAGCTTATCATTTGTGTTGAATGAGGATATTGTTAGAACTTCAGTAAATGTCAGTATTAAATCAGTAGAGTTGTTAGAGTTGTAACATCTCAACTTCCTAACATGCCAGTGAGTAATTGAACCCCTCCCTGAGAAGTCGTTAGATAAGTTGCCCAAGTTCAGACGACGAGTGTCTTAGTTCCTCTGGGTGACAACAACAAAATACCATGAACTGGGTATTATAAAAAACAGAAATTTGTTTCTCACAGTTCTGGAGGCTGGGAAGTCCAAGATCAAGGTGTGGGCAGATTCTGTATGTCCTCAGAGATGGCTACCTCTCACTCAACCTAACATGATGGAAGGGGCAGGGGCCCTAAGGCCTCTGTTATAAGAGCACTAACCCCATTTATGAGATCTCTGCACCTGTGACCAAATCACTCCCCAAAGGCTCCACCTCGTAACACCATCACCTTGGGGATGAGGATTTCAACATATGAATTTTAGGGGCACTTAAACATTCAGACCATAGCAACTAGCATGTGGCCAATCCTGTCTTAAATCTCATCTTGTCTTCTGGTGACTCTAAAGCTACTCGCTGTTTTAGTGCTCCAGATCTTGGAAAGTGGCTAAGTTAAGTCTCTAAAAAGCAAAATACATGAATTTGCCTTTAAGTGGTCAGCTTTCAGTTAACCAGAAATGTGCTTTATGGTGGTGGTATGGGTTTTGATTTGTTTTTAAACAGGGAATTAAGTGCAAGTGAGAAATTTCAGTTTACAATAAATTACCTGTCACATCAGCTTACCCAAGAGAACAATGTTATGGAGATGTTAACACTGTTTTAGAATTTGTTTATTCGTAAGGGAATTTTTTGCTGCATAGTTCTGTTTTAGAAAATATAACTTAAACTTGTGCTGAGTGATGAATTATGGAAACATTCAAAAAGAATCCAAATTCCTGAACATATTTCATTATTAGAAGAACTTTCAGGGAACTGGTCTCTCTTCACTGTTTCATATCAGATAAATATTTGATTTTCTATTGTATGTGGTGTGTGCACCCTGAGAATTAGAGTGGTTGTTATATGGAAGGTATCAGTGTTTCTTCCCTTAATTTTTTTTTTTTTGAGTTGGAGTCTTATTCTTTCACCCAGACTGGAGTGCAGTGGCCACTCCCGGCCACCGCAGCCTCGACCTGCTGGACTCAGGCGATCCTTCCACCTCAGCCTTCCAAGTAGCTGGAACTACAGGTGCGCGCTACCACGTCTGGCTAATTTTTTGATTTATTGTAGAGATGAGGTCTCGCCAAGTTGCCCAGGTGGGTCTTGAACCCATGGGCTCAGTCTTCCTTTAATATTATAATAGCCTAACCCAAAAGATAAAATAGAGGTAATATTCAAATTGGAAAATAAACAGGGTAAATTTTTCTGCTTAAGTCAACTGTTAGGAGGACCTACTGGATAACCCCTTCAATTAAAAGGTAGGACCCTGAAGTCAACAGTGAAAACTTACATTTCTTTCACAGTCTCTTCTATCCCTTACATGGTGGGCAGGGAAAATGATAATTACTTAGTGAATATTTGACAGTCAAATAAATAAATGAATCCACAATAGGTGTTCTTGTAGTATTTCAGGAGTAAGGAAGGGAGTTTGGTCTAGTTTGTGTTTTATCCCATGCATAGTTGCTAGGCTGGGTGGCTTATGCATCGGGGGTATTATTTGCTACATTGTATGAGAAGGTGGTGATAATATTTTTTTCCTATTTAGATTTGCATCTAGAAAAATTGGATTATCAATTCAATGTTATCTCTTTGATAATAAATTAGAAAGTGAAACTATTTAGATAAACCAATAGCACAATAGCTTGAATCAATTTTACTATGGAACATCATCACTCTTCTTGAAAATTCATAATCATAAGCTATTTATTGACTTCAGTTTTTACACTTTGATACTGATCTGTAACAATGGTGACTCACACCAGCTAGTTTTCTTTGCATTTTTATAATGTACTAAGATGATCTTTTCTGTAATTTTGCTTTCTTGAATAATGTTGCACATTACCATACTGTATTACACACATATTTTAGAATTTTAAACTATAATTTTGCAAATATATTCCATTCCCTTTGAAATGTCATATAAGGGTTCTTGTCTTTTTAATATCCAGATTGACTTGATTGTCTGTTGAATGGTGATGCTTTCTGATATGCAGATCTGTTGAAAAGATAATAGGCAAGTATATGTTTATCAGATATAAAAATTATATTGTGATCATGGTATTCCTTTTAAGAGAGTTAAATACAAGTTACACTATTCTCCTCTAGGGAGATGCCCCTTGGCATCCTCTTAAATTAGTTCTCTTCCTCATTTAATCCCAGGGTGGAAAAAATACAACTCTAACAGATTGCAGTACTCAGATTGGGCTATATCTGAGCATAAAGTCACACTGTGTGCATGTCTGCCTGTTCTCCTTTTTCCTTTTTTCCTTCTAAAGTGGTGAGGACCAGGAAAAACTCCTAGTTGTGAAAATGCTCTTTCTGTACTTTCTATTTCCTTTCTATCTTGTGAGAGTGGAAAGTTGTTCTCAAAGTCCAGTAGGCATTCTTGCTCTCTCTAGATTCACTCTCATTCTTCCTTGCCCCCACAAATGTGGAATTGCCTCCCCAGCAGAAATCTCCATGTTAGATACAAAGAATCATATTGATGTCTTCACTGTTGTATACCCAGTACATATGTTTTCCAAACAGCAGCCTTATGGGAGGAATACATGAATAAATAAATGGATAAAACCATACCATTCCTTTTCCACAGTCTCTCCACTTCCACCATCATGAAGGAATCTTGAATGACATTCTACCTCATGAGTGTGCAGGACACACAATGCTTTTGTGATAGGCCCCTTTACTCTTTCAGTTTGACCTTGGAGGGTTTCAGATTTGACTTTTAAATAACCTGATTCCATTTGCTTTCATATGTCAAGGATGGATAGGATGGGACATTATCCCCTTCTTTGAGGAAGGCACTGGACCCTAAAATATTTGAGGGAGAAGTTGATTGTAAATTCTAAGTATATTATGATAACAACTTTAATGTGCTTTAAGTTAATTAAAAATATTTGTATGTATCTTTAAAGTTGACACATTTGAAACTTAATTCTTCTCAAGTTACTAATGTCATTCAATTGAAGAACACAGAAGCATAACACTTAATGCATTTTTAGCTCACTGTTTTTGGTAACTTTTTGTGTGTTCATTTTTATCTTCTGAGACATTTTCTGTACAAATCGTCAATCACTATTAATTGGAACATTTAGATAGTAAATACAGAGATTTTCTTCTCAAGGTAAATTGTTTCTGTTGTTTTCCAAGATGTTCATCATTCTGAAAGGCGTTACAAAAATGAAAATGGAAAAGTTTCCTTATTATCACAAACACCACATTAACTTGAAACATTAAAACTATCCCTGAACCTTTGCTTTAAACATAAGTTTTTTTTTTGTTTGTTTGGTTTTTTTTGAGTTGAAGTCTCACTCTGTCGCCCAGACTGGAGTGCAGTGGCATGCTCCCAGCTACCGCAGCCTCGACCTGCTGGGCTCCGGCGATCCTTCCGCCTCAGCCTTCCAAGTAGCTGGAAATACAGGCGCGCGCTACCATGCCCAGCTATTTTTTTTTTTTTTTTTTTATTGTAGAGATGAGGTCTTGCCAAGTTGCCCAAGGGTCTCAAACCTGCGGGCTCAGGGGATTCACTCACCTCGGCCTCCCAAAGTGCAGGATTACAGGCTGAGCCACTAAGCCCGGCCTAAACATAAGTTTTATAACACCCTTGTAGGCATTGCTTCTTGGTTCCATGTCCTTTTCGTGCTGATTGTGACTGTCCATGGTGCTGAAACCATACTGTCTTTTTAGACATAGTCACCACCAAAAGGATGATGACACGAAAAATTTTCTAGTCCAGTTCCCTCATTTTCAGTGGAGAGTTATAGAGTGTGGAACTCATTTACTCAGTTACTACAGCTTGCAATGACCAATCTGTGTGCTTTTCCCATGACCCCAGGCTGGCAAACCTGCCTTCACACCTGGAGTACCCTAAGCAGAGTTAAACACATACAACTCTAGGATTCCATTTGAAAAAGTATTTGCTGTATTACACATCTTTTTTTTTTTGAGTTGGAGTCTCACTCTGTCACCTAGGCTGGAGTGCAGTGGCATACTCACGGCTACCCCAGCATCGAACTGCTGGTCTCTGGCTATCTGTCCGCCTCAGCCTTCCAAGTAGCCAGAACTACAGGCGTGCGCTACCACGCCCAACTAGTTTTTTGATTTATTGTAGAGATGAGGTCTCATCAAGTTGCCTGGGTAGGTCTCCAACCCGCGGGCTCAGGCAATCCACTTGCCTAGGCCTCCCAAAGTGCTTGGATTACTGGCTGAGCCACCAAACCTGGCCTGTATTATGCATCTTTATAAACTATTTGGACATAGGACAATATAGAGAGACGTTTTTCCTTGTTGGGTATACTGAGGAGACCTCACCAGCCTGTAACAACCTTCCTTTGGAGGGCTACACATCTTGTTTAAAAAAAGCAATTAAAGCAAATGAAAAAAAAAATTCGGAATCACTTCTTATCTTTGAGTCATTTGAAGGCCTTTAAAAAATACTAACAAATTTTGCAGTACTTTCCAAATATAAGCAATGACTTCATTAGCTTTATCCAGCTATTTAACGTGGTTTACTGTCCGCTTTTTTTTTTTCTTGAGTCAGAGTCTTACTCTGTCACCCAGACTGGAGTGCGGTGGCACGCTGCTTGTGGCCACAGCAGCCTTGGCCTGCTCGGCTCAGGCGATCCTTCCACTTCAGCCTTCCAGGTAGCTGGAACCACAGGCACGTGCCACCACACCTGGCTAATTTTTTGATTTATTGTAGAGATGAGGTCTCGCTATGTTGTTGAGGCTGGTCTTGAACCCCTGAGCTCAGACCGTTCTTTTACCTCCACCTCCCAAAGTGCTGGGGTTACAGGCTTGAGCCACCATGCCTGGCCTACTGTCCACTTTTAAAAATAATTTGGGAAAGGTAAAATATTTAGAAGAAGAAATCTTAAGACTTGTAGGTAAAAATTTTGAGGTAAAATGTAAACGATCCTTCTAAATTATGCTTAGTAGAATGTTATCTGGGAAGGTTTTATTTCCCGTCAGGATCATTTTAGATGCTACTTAGCATGCTCTTGTCAATTAGATTGCCAATTTTATTTTCCCCATTATTTTTGTCTAGGTTTGACTGCCTTTGGAAACACTTGAAATCTATTTTGTCACTGTCTTTTAAAAATTAATAAGGTTACTTGTATTTTATTTAGAGTATGGAGAACATTTTAGAAAAATGCAGACATTGTGTCTTCCAAATATATCCATAGGAAAAATAGCAAAAAACCCCCCTCAAGTCAAGCCCATCTATTATTGTATTATATAAGTGCATGCTATTTGCTCATAATTGTGCTCAGAAAAAATTAACTTATGACACAGTCTTGGCTTATTATTCTTAGCTTGTAATTTAGTTTGTTTAAACATAAACTCTCATTATTTTAAAAAAAGCTTTATTGAGGTATAACTGGCATATAGTAAGTTGCTATAAAAGTGCAAAATTGCTGTAAAGTGTACAACTTGATAGTTTTGACATATGCATACACATGTAAAACTATCACCACAATTAAGACAATGAACATATCCATCACTCCCCAAAATTTCCTTGTGTTCCATTATAACCTTTCTGGCTATGCCTCAACTCTGCCACCACACATCCACTGGTTTGTCCTGTCACTAAGAGTTTGTCGTTTTGTGTATATCAGTGACCATATACACCTTATGGTTATTTTTGTCTAGCTCCTTTCCCTCATATTTTATGATTCATCCATCCATCTGGCAGTGTGCATCAATAAATCATTCTTTATTTTGTGGAGAGTATTTTATTGTATTAATGTGCCACGGTTTATCCATTTCCCTGTTGGTGAACATTTGGGTTGTGTACGGTTTTTGGCTTTTACAAATAAGGTTGCTATGAATATCTGTGTACAAATGGGCATCTACTTTCTTTTTTTTGGCATATACTTTCATTTCTCTTTGATAATTCCTTTAAGTAGGATGCCAACTCGTAGGGCAGGTGCCCATTTGCTGTTTAAGAAATTGCCAACCTTTATTCCAAGTTGGGTGGCTCATTATACATTTTCATTAGCAGCATCTGAATGTCCCAGTCCTTCCACATGTTCACCAGCACTTGGGATGGTCAGCCTTCTGAGTTAGTCATTTCAGCAGGTGTGGAAAAGTATCTCCATTGTGGCTTTAATTTGTACTTTCTTGATGATGAATGATGCTGAACATCCTATCATGGGTTTACTTGCCATCTATACAGCTTCTTTGGTGAAGTATCTGTTTAAATCATTTGCCAATTTTTTTCACTTATTATTCAGATTGGAGAGATTTAAAAATATATTCTGAATGCAAGTACTTCATCAAATAAATGATTTGCAAGTATTTTCTCTGAGTTTGTGGCATGTTTATTCATTCTCTTAGCATAGTCTTTTGACAAATAGAAGTTTTTAATTTTTTTTTTTTTTTTTGAGTTGGAGTCTCACTCTGTCGCCCAGACTGGAGTGCAGTGGCCGCTCCTGGCCACCGCAGCCTTGACCTGCTGGGCTCCGGTAATCCTTCCGCCTCAGCCTTCCAAGTAGCTGGAACTACAGGCGCGCGCTACCATGCCCGGCTAATTTTTTAATTTATTGTAGAGATAAGGTCTCATTTGCCCAGACGGGTCTCGAACCCACGGGCTCAGGCAATCCACTCACCTCAGCCTCCCAAGGCACGGGATTACAGGCTGAGCCACCGAGCCCGGCTAGAAGTTTTTAATTTTGATGAAGTTTCATTTATCATTTTTTCTTTTTCTTTCTTATTTTTCTTTTAAGACTAGTCAAGTTCAGTAGTGAGGAGTGAAAGAGTAGAACAAGAAGTTCAATCTGTAACTGACTGTGAACAATCATTTGAGATAACTCACGACTTTCAGACGAACCCATTTTTTTCTTTTATGGATCATGTGTTTGATGTCATAGCTAAGAAATTTTTATGTAACTCAAGGTCAGAAAGGTTTTTCTCTTTGATTTTCTTGTAGAAATTTCCCAGTTATAACATTTTCCATTTAGGTCTATTATCCATTTGAGTTAATTGTTGCGTGCAGTGTGAGGTATGGACCAAAGTTGTTGTTGTTGTTCTCCTCCTCCTCCTCCTTCTTCTCCTTCTCCGCCTACTGATATCTAATTATTGCAGCAACTTTTGTGAAAAGATGATCCTTTCTTCATCAAATTACCTTTTCATCTTTCTCAAAAATCAGTTATCTCTGGAACTTTCTGTACTTTTTACTCAGTTGTATTGTAAATCTAAAATTGTGCTCAAAGTAAAGTTTACTAAAACAAATATTAAAAATACATTAATGTGCAAATTAGGACCCTGCTCATTTTTTTTTTTTTAAGAGAGAGCCTCTGCAGATCTCTGGAGTCCTCTTTGTGACAGTCTCTCTTCTTTGGTACTTGCTGGGCAATTGCTGGCTCCTTTGGACTTCCCAGAAGTCCTGTCAGCTCAGGGAATGGCTGAGCACCTCTGCATTTCCTTGTCCTGGGCCCCAGCCTGGGACCTCTCTGCAGACAGTAAACGAGTAAACAATTGTAGCCCCTCCCTTCCTTGCTACTAGTCTCTCAGGGATCATTGCCTGCTATGGCTGTCTTGAAAACTGTGGTTTTATATATTTTGTTTGTTGGTTTGTTTATTTTTGTTTCAGGGATGAGGGTAAACCTGGCCCCTGTTACTCCAAATGCTCTTTTAATAACTGCAGAGTAACTATATGCTCAGTCATGTGCTAGATACAGTAAGTACAACTGTTGAAATTAAGTAGAAGTAACTTCCAGAATCATAGGCAAAAGATGCATGAAGAAGGGAATGACCTAAGATTGGAAGGTTATGCAGGATTTGGGCATGTGCGGTAGAGGTATCACATCCCTGAATTGGGGTGTAGCCCCCTTCTACCACAAAAGAACCATGGAAACATAAGTTAACAAGGCCTTTGTTGTTGACTATCTTAAGGGACTGGGCTATATATTTACCACAAGGATTTTTTTTTTTTTAACCATGTCTTTTAGATGGAAACTAGGAGATTCAGTGAAATACACAGTGAAATATAAAGTTTAACCATTTGAGAATATATTGTTTGTTAATACCAGGTTTTCATTTTAAACAAGTTGCTTTACTACATGCATTTTTATAGAAAATAATAAATGGGTTTTAGAATCAAATAGTTCTGGATTTGAATCTGACTCTGCTATTTACTAGCTGAATTGCCTTTAATTAGTTTCTTCTCTCGGTTTCCTCATCCTTAAAATGAGGATGATGGTGGTTGTTATGAAGGTTAATTGAGATCATTCATATGGAGTGATTGGAACTGAGTCTGTACAGATTGAACTCTCAGTAAATGCTGGTTGCCATTTGCCCTAGTCTGTTTGTGCTGCTATGACAGAAAATCACAGACTGAGTCATTCACAATGAATAGAATTCATTTTGTCATAGATCAAGGTATCGGTGTCTGACCAGGGCCTTCTTGCTGCATCTTCACGTGGAGTAAGGCAGAAGGACCATGAGGAGGAAGGGGGCCACTTTGCTCTTTGCCTATTTGTGATGGCACCTCTCCTCCCCATGGAGCACAGCCCTGATGGCCCTGCCACCCTCCAGCTTCCACCTTCTGACACTGCCATAATCAGCAATTTTTAACATGAGTTTTGAGGGAACAGACATTCAGACCATAGCACCACTCCATGTTACATTATGAAGGTGGAATGACAATTGTATTAAAATGTTTTGTAGTATTCAATCTTTTGGCATCAAATTATCCATTTGTTTTCTCACAGAATCTTATAACTAAAAAAACTATATTTAAGTGTAATAGTCCTCTATTCATTTCCCAAGTTCCATTTTATCTGGTATTCTCAGCCTTTGCTCACATGATAACAAACATCTTAATAAAATTGGAAAAAGCACTAGCTTTGGATGACTGGTAACAAAATCGTGGACTTTGCAGCAACTTGGATAGTTTAGAGTCTGTAATACTCAGTGATTTATCACAAAAACAAAGATCTGAGTGCCACATGTTCTCACTCATAAGCATACTCTGAGCATTTATCATAATACCATAAGAAAGGGATTTACAGTAGTGGGCGTTGCTGGGGAGGGGGGCAAATAACATCAGTAAGTGTTTCTGATTTGCCTACCTAATTCCGTCGAGATCTGTGGGGATCAATGAGAGGCCCAAACTTCTCCTGCACGATGACCACTTATGTACCTAACCCTTTAAACCCACATCTTTAAAATAAAAAAAGAGAAACAGTCGTGCTGAATTGACCAGACAACCTTGACTACATTAACTGTATTTATGTGTGCATCCATTCCCAACATTTTTTATTTTGAAACGAGGTCTCACTTTTCTCCCAGACTGGAGTGCAGTGGCATGGTCATGGCTTACTGTGCCCTCAACCTTCTGGGCTCAAGCAATCCTTCCACCTCAGCCTCCCAAGTAGCTGGGACTGCAGGTGTGCACCACCACACCTGACTCATTTTTTTTGATTTTTCTGTAGAGACGAGGTTTGGCTGTGTTGCCCAGGCTAATCTCAAGCAATCCTCTCAACTCAGCCTCCCAAAGTGCTGGATTACAGGGGTGAGCCACTGTGCCTGGCCGCCTTTCCAACTATTTATCTGGATCTTCTTTATTTCTCTCTTCCTCCTTTCTCTGTCTCTTTCTCTTCTTCTCTCCTCCTCCTTCTTCTACCTGTCTTTCTCCTTTGCCCCCCTCTTGCTGATTTCTACACCCAGCAGTTTTTCTTCCATGGTTATTTTTCCTGGAAGAAAGCTTTGACTGCTTAATTTTGAGACTTTGTAGGAGACAAACCCTTCCAGCCCCTTCAACCCTTCCTTACTGAAAAGCTCTTGTGCTGCAAATTAGAACATGTAGAGTTTCAGCTGCTGTCCTCTCCTCGGCCCACTGTGCTTCCCAGTGAGCATGTGTGAGCAATTTTGGAGTTTTCCTGTTCTCAGATCTGTCAGACGCTCTTTGCCTCTTGTCTTACCTCCTGCATGGCAGCTGGTACCACATGGTCTTGTGGCTGGTTGGGGGTTTATCCCCATCTACTCATATTTTCAGGTTCCTGGGAAAACCTCATCACCTCACCGTCACCATGATATGAATATTGTTGGTGAGTTTTTGGTTTTGATATTCTAGTTGCTCTGTGTTTATGAGAGGATTTGGGGAGATTTAAAAACTATATTGCGGCTGCCCTTATTTCCCAGAATTCCTCCCCGATCAAGCCCTTTTTTTTTCACATTTATCTCTCTAGTTGAGAGATTGCCAACAGTTTTCTGGAAGTCTGACCTATAGGTTAATGAAATGGAAACTAGATTGTGATAAAAGCAACTAGCCTCGCTGGAGGTGGCTCGCTAGTGGGATTTTTTTTTTAATGCAGGCATTTAATTTTTCTGGATGTCTGTCTGTGGCTTAGGAGACATTACTTCCTTATTACTTAATTTGCAAATATGGTGACAGTATATATATCACTTTTATGCATTTCAGATATGCCATGAGTCAATTTCTATTCTCCTGCTCTATAAACATGAGAGTTGCTAATAAAACACACGGATACAGCATTGTTTGCTTAAAATTCAGGTATTGGTCCTATGTTCTGTCACCAGAATTGTACAAGGATTTCACTTTTTGCCATGTTGAGTGCTTTTTTTTAGTCTTTTTATGAGGGGGGTTGCTTTCTTTTCTTTCCCTGATCTTGTGTTTTTCTTGGTCTTAAAAACCATTCGAGTAGGGAATGTAGGAAGTGGAAATCTTCTAAGTATTTTCATTAGCTTCAAACCCAGAGTGTCAATTAAGCTAATCCATTTTCTTTGGGAACTTTGCATTTTTTGTGTGGAAATTAATCACTGCAGAAATAAACATGTCATCTGGTCATCTGAAACCTTATGGATTTTTGCTCAAGTTTAAAATTGATTAGAAGTGGTGCTGGTAGTGGTCTTGGGTGAGTGAGAAAGGAAGGAAGCAGAATTCATTATCTCTCCAAATCCATCACACTCCAAGGGCATTTTCTGCAGGATCATTATGGCAAGTGTGTTGTTAGACCTCACTGTGAAAGGTGAGTGTGTTAGCAATCTTACCTAATTTACAGGAGGGGAAAATATAAATCTGAGAAATTCTTAAAAAACCAGAAAGATATAATTAATTCTCAGCCTTCTTCTTTGTGTTCTATACTCAGCTATAGAAATATATAAACTTTGTGTGTGTGTGTGTGTGTGTGTGTGTGAGTCCTCACTCTGTTGCCCAGACTGGAGTGCAGTGGCATTATCACAGCTACCGCAACCTCGACCTGCTAGGCCCAGGTGATCCTTCCTCCTCAGCCTCTCGAACTACAGGTGCGCCAACTTGCCTGGTTAATTTTTTGATTTTTTTGTAGAGGTGAAGTCGTGCCATGTTGCTCAGGTTGGTCTTGAACCCCTGGGCTCAGGCAGTCTTCTAGTCTTGGCCTCCCAAAGTGCTGGGATTACAGGCGTGAGCCACCATGCCTGGCTAGAAATATATGAACTTTTAGCAGCAATAATAATTAATTGCCTACACTTCTCCTTACAACAGAAATTTTTATTTAATTTCTAGAGAGATCCAGAAAGCCCTCGTTTTGGAAACTGTGGCAGTTGCTACCGATGACACGTGTGTTTTGCGTGTAAGTGGACTTCCATGTGCTTGGAGTCGGGTGGTTCATGGCAAGGAGAGGGTTTTTCTTTATTTGACCTCACTCCTTGCCTCAGCACAGCCATCTGTTTCACTCTGGAGTCTTGCTGTGTGTGGTGCCCAATTTGTTACTGTGTAATTCCCAGTCCTTCACCCTTGCCGGGTTCTTTCCCACTATCTGAAAAGCCCCCAAATCAGTTTTATTAGGAAGAGATAATCTGTCCACCCTTATCTGACTCACAGTTCAATTCCTGCAGGAAATCTTCTTCTATAAGAGCTATTCCCTCTAGCAGTGTCTCTCCAGCACGTGCATGTTCAGCTTTAGTAATAATATTTCTCACTGCGCTTAATGTAGCTTTCAGTGCAAACTGAGATCTTAATACACGATTATCAGCTTACTGACCTGTCACCTCTCCTTGTAGGAAATCTAGTCAGTAAGCCTCATGTAGCAGAAGTCTGTAATTATTCAGGTTTTGAGTGTTTTAGGATAAAACAAACATTCTATAAAAACAAAAGGAGGATCTGTTTAGATGAGTTGGGTTTCATGCTAGAGATTGGTTATTTGCATATCAGCACTTAAATATAGCATGTAGTCATCACAGTAAACATGTCTTTTAAATTATAAAAAGAACTACTATATATTATTGTGTCCCAGGCACTTTGCCAAGGAAGCTGGATTATTCTTTCCGGTTCTCACAGTCCTTGGAAGTGTGGACTGTTATTATACCTATTTTACAGGTGGTGACCTTGATGCTTGAGGTAGTGGGGGAACTGTGGTTTCATTCAGGCAATCTGAATTTAGGACTTTCATTAACTCCTCCATTCAGTTCTTAATTCCAAGAATAAGAACACCATGATGAATTGTCTTTTTTCCTGTCCAGTTTACCAGACCCAGGCAGATTTAGATAATCCAAAGCAGCGCTTTACAAATCTTTTCCAGACAACCTGCATCTGCCTCACCATATTGTAGAACTGATTCATGGTCTCAGCATTGCCCTGTGAGCTGGAATCTAAGGACACCTGTAGTTTTGTTCTCTCGATGTCCTGGTTTTGTTCACCCCGACTCTTGCTTTAAGAGGTTCTCTGCAGCAGGACCTAAAGCAATTTGAGGCTCTCTCTGCTGTGCGTCCCTTACCTGCATTCATTCTGGGAGCACAGACTGAGCTCAGCCTCACCAGCCAGCTAAATTCCTTGGCCTTGAGCACTTTAACTTTTCCAGTGGTAAATTGAGCTGGCTGTCCCTCAACTGCCAGGAGCACATTTCAGGCTCTGTGAGTGATCTCAAGGGAGTGCCCTCTGTCTTTTCATGCTCTGATCCTTTTTTATTTCCTCGTTGGGATGAGGCACCCAGTGTCCTGGAACTGGCCTGAAACATTTCTTCTGTGAACATGGGAGGGGTGAGTGAGGGGTGAGTGAGGGGTGTGTGAGGGGTGGGGTGAGTGAGGGCTGTGTTTTACTCTCACTTTGGTATCTGTTGTGTTGGGGACTATGCAGTGTATCTTTATTTTGACCCCATGACCCACCTTTAATTCCTCTCTTTCATCTTGTGTGACCTGAGGCTGGCCTGTATAGGCTGTACCAAAAGACTCCCTTTCCCTGAGGCTTCTTGTTAATCTCTGCCATTTGGAAAGAAGAGAGGAGAGTGCGGTTGGGGTGTTGACTCACTGAGTTCCCCTCTGGGTCTCCTGTCTCCTGGGGTTGCCTTCATCCCTCAGTAAAAGCCACAGCTCAACAAAAGTCAAGCAGGTCTCTCTGTTCAATGTATACATGTTCTGATTCTGGTAACCACTGTCTTCTCTTGCTCTTGCAGGTCTAGGGATGTTAATAGGTGCCTTGCTGTTATTAGACCTGGGCTACTGCATTATCCCCTTGTGGTCTCTGTCCACACCTTTTGTGATACCATCTTTATGAAACATTCCTCAGTCATTCAGCTTCAGGGTAGCGTCTGTTTTCTGGTGGGATCCTATCTGATAAGATACTGCAGTTGAAACCAGCATAGAGATTCTGTCCTTTTAACATGCTATTACATGTGTAAAAAAATACAGATTCCTTGGATCCCCGCCAGACCTACTGTATCACAATCCCTGGTGATGGCATTTGCGATTCTACATTTTTAACAAGCATCTCAGATGACTCTGATGCTCACTAGAGATTCAACTGTAAGAGAAGCTTAACACCAGGAAGTAGAAATCGAGTTTTAAGTGAGATGCAACCAGCAGGGACTGAACTGCCTTGCCAGCCTAGAAGGCTGAATGAGCTCAAATTGGCAAAGTGCTTTGAGATTCTGTAATGGAGAAATATTTTGTTGATACTATCCCTGTCACATTGATGTTTTCTTTAAAAATCAATGTCATCATTAAAAATTGACAATTCTTTTGAGTAAATAGATTGATATTGCATAGTTCCAATGGATGGTTATTTTTACAATATACATTTTTTGAGATTACAGACATTGCTTACCACTATCAGTTCAAACTAATTGTTGGCCTAACATAAATGCCATTGCTGTTAATACTTCAATTACATAGACAGTTTTTAAAATAACCATTCTTGCTGAATATTTTCTGGAACATGTTTCTTAAAAGGGAGAGTTTTTGAAATTACTTTTAAAAACTGCAGTTGAAATTGACATAGAGACATAATACTCCCCCCCACCCCAATGTTCATGTCCTAGTCCCTGGGACCTTTGTGTTAGATCAGTAAAAATGTTAGGTCAGTGGGTTGATAGACTGAGCCAGTGCCATGGGTAAGAGACAAAGAATTGCACAGAACTTAGATTAGGGAAAATAGTTTTTTTAGAAAGTAGATTAGTGAGAGAAATGGTAGATGGACCTCTCCAGATGGAGAGGGGGTCAGAGCTTAAAGAAAGATGTGGCAGTCACTGCTTGAGGTTGAATGCTTTTTAAAGCTTTCTCTTGATGGGGCAGGTCACCATGGTGATGGGGTGGTGGTCTGTTTTATGTCATCATGAAGGAGGGCAGGTAAACACAGGAACTGTTGCCTTGGTAATGGGGTGGTGGTCTATGTCACATAGGTGACAAAGGGCTGATCACAATAGATTAGGTCATCTTGACTAATCTTGGTCATCTTCCACCTTTATGACTGGAAGACAAATACTTGGAATAGAAAAGTAATCAGTATCTAGAGGGTTGCAAGACAATTTCAGTGGCTACCTTTGGGAAACTGGTTCTTCCCTTTGCTAATGTATAGAGAGTGGGTAAGCAAGGTAATTTGATAAGAGAGCATGACAGAGCTAAGCAGTGGTAAAATGGCTGCACTTTAGCTGAGGTGACTCCATTTTGGCATTTCATCCTTTCACTGTGACTATGTTGGATTTCACAGCAAAGGGAAATTATGACTACAGACAAAATTCAAGTTGCTAATCAGATGGCCTTGAGATGTTAGGATTATCCTCAGTTATCCAATGACCCTGATGTTATACAAAGGGTTCTTAATGGTGGAGGAGGGCAGCAGGAAAGGTCAGAGTGATGTGATGTGAAGAAAACTAGACTTGTTACTGGCTTTGAAAGTGGCAGCGGGTCATGAACCAAGGAATGAAGACTGTCTCTAGAAGCTGAAGGAGATAAGAAAACATACTCTCTGAGTCTCTCCAGAAAGGAACACAGGCCTGTGGACACCTGGGTTTTAGCCCAGGGAGACCCTCCTTGGACTTTCAACCTACAGCAATGGAAGACACTTTGTGTTGTTTTAAGCCACCAAATTAACTGACAATTAATTAGTACAGTAGCAACAGAAAACTGATACAAAGAGTTCAAAGAAATGGGTGGGTGGAAGTTTCAAATAATAAATCAATACTTTAACTGAGATCCTTTACCCTTTAAGCCTCAGGGTATGCAAAGGCTATAATTGTCATGCTTGACCATTTGAAAATTTAATTCATTCCTTGGGTGCCTTAGTAAGTGACATCATAACTTTCTGATATTTTAATTGTGGGGTTGTTATGGAAGCAAATTATGTTTAGAGAATGAGTGCTAAGAACCTGTGATGAGTTGGTGGACCCACTGTAAGCCAGGGGTTGACTACCTAGATTGTAGCTGACCTCTGTTCTGAGGGGACCAGTCTCAGAAATATGATATCTCCTTAGAGAAACTGTTCTTTTATGTCTCTGGAGCCTGTCAGCTCCTCCCTGTGCAGATAGAGGAGGCTGGACAAGGAGCAGGAACACCTGTGCCCAGGAGGATGGTTCATGGTTCTTCCCAGCCTTAATATCCAGTTAAATCTTCATCCTCCTAGGCTTGATGACTTATGAAGTTCTTCTTAGTCATTTTCCATCCAGTGACTCACTCACCTGCCTGTTGGCTGTAAATTTCCAGCTGTGCTTCCTGCCTTTAGAATTGAGTGCAGCCTCTGTCCCCTATTGCAGTAGCCTTGATCTCTATTGCATTCATCTTGAATAAAATATTTCTCACCTGTTTAACTTGTCTGGTGTGATTTGATGATGCTTCTTTTGTATACATTCTTTTCCTTATTTCTTTCAGAACAGTATCTTCTCTTACCAACCAGAGAATATTGGAGATTTTTCAAAAGGCCTTCTTTTCTCTGCATTGTTTCTACAAACTTAGAGTTCTTTTTTTTCTGGAAAATTGTTGCCTTTTCTCAGTTTTTATGCTTAAGAATAGGGCACCAAAATTCTGATGGGAAGTTCTGTGTGTGAAAACATCAACTGGTGGGCTTTGGAGTAGGATGATTAAGCTAAGTTATCTAATTGCCTCCACTGCTTCCTTCATTCCCCATTAATATCTTCTCTTTTCTCTGCATCTGGTTAGCTTCTCCAGAGAGACATTTCCCAAACTCCTTCCTGTTGAGGGAGCTGTAAGCCTGGCTGTGTGAGTTCTGGACACAAGAGTGAATGAGAATCTGGGAAGCTCACCTTTCAATATGTGGTTTTATGTGATCACCTTATTACAGTGGTGCCCCTTGTCCATGGAAAATGCACTCCAAGCCTCCCAGTTGATGCTTGAAACCATTGATAATACCGACCTTATATATGCTATGTTTTTTCCTACACACACACACCCCTATGATAAAGTTTAAATTATAAATTAGGCACAATAAGAGCTTAATAACAATAACTAATAATAAAGTAGAACAATTGTAATAATATAAGTTATGTAAATGTGATTTTTCTTTCCCTGTCTTTCTCTCAAAGGATCTTATTTTATCTATTTTCAGACTGTAGTTAATCACTGGTAATTGAAACCTCGGAAAGTGAAACTTCCGATAAGGGGAGACTACTGCACATATTCACTTAGATATTTCTTGCTCTGTGTCCCTGGTGTCCCCTGGCACACAATCCCTCCCAGTCACCCTCTCCAGAGAGTGACTCTAGAGTCATCTGCAGGTTGGGAAGGATGTCTAGAGGTTAAAGGGCTTTTCAACAGATGCCCTGTTAGTCTTTCTGTATTCAGCCTTGCACAATTCTCTACTTTTTTTTTTGGCAGTACATGGTAACTCTAATTACTGAGCATTTTCATGTGAGGACACAATCAACTAGTTTCTTTCATTGCTGGTTTAGGATGAACCTTTCTCAGGTTTGCTAAAGAGGATCACTTGTCTATCTGCTTTCTGCTTCCCATCCTCCAGTATTTTGTTTCTGTCTTCTTCTATTTTTTTGTTGTTGATCTTTCTCACAAGTAGAATATCTTTCCCCAAAGTGGAAACATATCAGAATTTAACTGGAAGCAAATGCATACATTTTAGAAAAAATTTCCAGATATTACCTAATTATCTTCTGGTTGCCTCTCAGTCGATAAGAAATTCAATTCACCTTAACATCCCAGTTCCTCCCAACAAACTTAGAATTAATAACTGATGATGAAACTATTGATTTATCACGTAAATAGATACTGTTTTTCCTTGATGTTTTTTAAAGAATGTAAAGCAGTACTATGTTAAATAAATCCAATTGAAGGGAAAGAATTCACAACAGAGAATAAATTATGTAAGTGAAAACTACCTTACCCACCATATTCCATTAAAGCTGAGAATTAGTTCAGTAATCACCTAACAATAGGGGTCCATATTGATTTGAACTGCTAATTACATCAGGGATGGTGCTCCCAAGTTAGAATTTTAAATCTAATTCTGCATGGTCTGCAAGTGCTTTCTGAACTCTGAGGGAATTGTAGTTTAAACATAAAAAAATTAAGGACCATGGCAAAACAACCTATCTGTGTAGCTTATCCCACACAAATTGATTTGAGAACTTTTTCATCATCTTTTATCATAGCAGGGTCTGCCTTGTATTTCAGACCAAGGAGTTATAAATTGGGGTATTTTAGATGAACCCACATGAAATAAAACTTTGAACAAACTCAGAATTAATAAATGATATTGGAACTATTCAGACACACAGATTGGATATTTCTCTTGATTCTCAAAGGCATCCGAATAAAAAATGAAAATCTGAGTAGAATTTAGAGAGATGTAAACAAGGTAAACTATCAGGAGTAAATGTGGAGAAATAGAAGAAATTCTTGTTTGGGAAAATCTAGGACTCATTTTTCTTTGGAACAACACCTCACATCTCTGTTTTCCTTTTAGAGGACATAGAAGTAAACCCTGAAAACAACTTTTGCTAAAAACCAAGAATGATTCTTGTATCAATCTTGGTCACATTCACCGTTTACATAAATTGCAGTAGGTAGTGGCTGAGATTTTTGAGAAATGTTTAGGTCATTATCAATTAGTTCAGCCACCCAAAGGACCCTGTTTAGAGTGGGGTCCTAAAATGATGCACGAACAGTATTTTCTTGGCTATTGGGATCCAGCACAGGTTTTATTTATTTTATTTTATTTTTAATTATAAAGACATGGGGTACAATTCAGGGTTAGGTATACAAACATTGATTATTCAGGTACTCTTGTTGATGAGGTATGCCCCTCCCTCCTCTAGTAGTTTCTCTCAACTGCCAATCCCAAACCCCCTCCCCTGACAGTTTCCCTTTACTGCCAAACACTTTCTTATAGTATTATAATTGTTCAAGGTCCGCTTATGAGTGAGAACATATGGTACTCTGTTCTTTGTTTCTGTGATAGATCACTGAGTACGATCAACTCCAAATCCGTCCAAGTTGCTGCGAAGTCCATATATTTGTCCTTTTTTTATGACTGCATAATATTCCATTGTGTATATATACCACATTTTCTTTATCCAGTCCAGCTTCAATGGGCAACATGGTTGGTTCCATGTTTTTGTATTGTGAATAGAGCTGCAACAAACATACATGTTCAGGTATCTTTTTCGTAAAAAGTTTTTGAGTTCCTCCAGGTATATTCCCAATAGGGGAATTGCTGGGTCATATGGAAGGTCAATTTCTAGTTCTTTCAGAAATCGCCACACTGTCTTCCAAAGAAGTTGCACTAGTACATTAGTACACTGTCTTCCAAAGAGGTTGCATGAATACTGATGAGCTTCTGCTAAGCTTGACTGGATTAAAAAAAAAAAAAAATATATATATATGTATTCCCACCAGTAGTGTAGAAGCGTTCTTTTTTCTCCACATCCTTGCCAGCATCTGTTGTTTTATTAATGATGACCATTCTTACTGGGGTTAGGTGGTATCTCAGTGTGGTTTTGATTTGCATTTCTCTGATGATGTGTGAGACTGAGTACTTTTTCATGTGTCTGTTGGCTGCTCATATATCTTCTTCTGAGAAATGTCTATTCATGTCTTTTGCCCACTTTTTAAAGGGGCTGTTTGTTTTTTTCCTTTCGGTGCATTTGAGTTCCTTGTAGATCCTAGATGTTAGGCCTTTGTCAGATATACAGTTGGCAAATATTTCGTCCCATTCTGTGGGCTGTCTCCCTGTTCTCTTGATGCCTTCTTTTGCTTTGCAGAAGCTCGTTAGAATGATGAGGTCCCACTTGTCTGTCTTATTTCTTAAGGTATTGGCCTTTAGGGTTCTGAATAGTAATTGGTTGCCTGTTCCAATTTCTATAAGGGTGTCTCCTGCGTTTTCTAAGATTCTTATAGTTTGAGGTTTTACGTTTAGGTCTTTGATCCATTTAGAGTTAATTTTTGTGTATGGTGATAGGTAGGGGTCCTGTTTCAATCTTTTGCATGTGGTCAGCCAGTTTTCCCAGCACCATTTACTGAATAGATTCTCCTCTCCCCCGTGGTGGTTGTTGGAGACTTTGTTAAAGATGAGTTGGTTGAGGAATTGAGGCATTGCTTCAGGAATCTCTATCCTGTTCCATTGGTCTATGTGCCTGTTCTAATACCAATACCAGGCTGTTTTGATTACTGTAGCCTTATAGTAAAGTTTGAAGTCTGGAAGTGTGATACCTCCTGCTTTGTTTCTTTTGCTAAGGATTGTTTTGGCTACTTGTGGTCGTTTATGTTTCCATATGAATTTCTGTATTGTCATTTCCAGATCTGAGAAGATTGATGTTGGTAGCTTAATGGGTATTGTGTTGAATCTGTAGATTG
>CAUYQG010073184.1:0-14401 GCA_963574415.1 Tarsius wallacei | reverse complement strand
CTGAGGTGAGTGAATTGCCTGAGCCTGCGGGTTCGAGACCCTCCTGGGCAAGCGAGACCTCGTCTCTACAATAAATCAAAAAATTAGCCGGGCGTGGTAGTGCGCGCCTGTAGTTCCAGCTACTTGGAAGGCTGAGGCGGAAGGATTGCCGGAGCCCAGCAGGTCGAGGCTGCGGTGGCCGGGGGCGGCCACTGCACTCCAGCTGGGCGATAGAGTGAGACTCCAACTCAAAAACAAAAACAAAAAAACCCAAAAAAAACCCCCAAAACAAACAAACAAAAAGAAACATAATTTATTGTTAAATAAGCTATTTGGCATTTTGGAATGGTTTTCCCCATGCTGCTATTTTGAGGTTGTTCAATGTTATGGAACGATGGCCATTAGACTTGAAGCCAAAGCCCTGGCATAGTTTTGATTTGGTCTTTATTAGACTCTAACCTTGGACACTTCACTTAAGAGGGTTTTGCCTCAGTTCCCTAATCTGCAACACAAAAGGATGAGAAAGATTAATTCTATGATTCCTTCCAGCTACAAAGCCCTGTGATTCTTTGTTTTCACTCAGCATCTCTGGCTCAGGGAAGAGGCTGAGTCAGGACTTGATCCAGATGAAGGCTTGGCACGTTGATCAGTAGCTGGAAGACCTGGATTCCTGCTGTTCTTTCTTTTGATCCTCTCATTTGTTTCAGCAAATTTCACTGGTAAAGTCAGGGGTCTGTGAGCTGGGGCTTCCACATCTTTGCCTGAGCAGGTGGCTTCCTAGGCACACGGTTCAATGTCTGCAACTTATTCCAGACAGAAAAGACAGAGGCCTGGGTGGTTCATTTCACTACTGCCTAATTTCTCTTGCTTCCTAGCTCTTGGGGAGTCTGAAGTATTAGGAAGTGAATTCAGACATTAATCTGACTCCAAAGTTGTGCTCTTGGGTAATCTACTCCATCATTACTGCATCTCTATTCAAAAGATTCTGGGCTGGGCATGATGGGTCATGCTTGTAATCCCAGCACTTTGGGAGGTGGAGGTGAAATAATTGCCTGATTCCAGGGGTTCAAGACCAGCCTGAGCAACTTGGAAAGACCTCGTCTCTACAACAAATAAAAAAATTAGCCAGTCATGGTGGCGCATATCTATGGCTCAGCTACTTGGAAGGCTCAGGATCACCTGAGCCTAGCAGGTGCAGGCTGCAGGGGCTGTGATCATGCCACTGCACTCCTGCACCCCAGCCTGGGGGACAGAGTGAGACTCTGACTCAAAATAAATAAGTAAAAAATAAGGATTCTGGCCATAAGTCTGTGGAGATAAATTAGTTTATGGAGCAATAAAAATTAGTCTAAGTGAAAAAATTTCCTATAAAATAAGACATCATATAAGTGAGTAGGAAGAAACAGACATATAGCCCAGAAGGCCCTAGAGTCATTTAGGTTAGAAATTCTTCCACTCTGGGGTCATATGGTCCCCAAAAGAAGCCATGGCCACACTTTGATATGTGGTGAAGGGACCAATAGTTGTTGGCCTTGTTTTAGGGCACAGAGGAGGTTACTGGAAGGCTATGCATGTGGCACTGATTTGTGTTGCCCCGAACTCCCTGTCCAGGCAACCTTAGGAAGTCTCATGCAAGATTCCTCCAAGAAGGAACTGTGGCAACCAGACTGCACTGACTCTGCCATAGATGGGCAGCCCCAGAAAAGACAGAGTGGACTGTGTGGGATTTTAGGGATCATTTATAACAGGTTCCACATCACTAGAGACTTTCATGGTCTCTGACGGGCACCCCAGCAGACTCAGGCAGCACGGTGTACATCGACTTTGGGGATTACGAGGTGGAAGGGTCTGAGCAGATGCAATTTTCTTGTTGTTCTGGTTAAGAAAACACTTTCCAAGATGATATCATAGTTCTTGTTTGCGCCTTACATCTTGAGTGATGCAAAGGGTTTTCCAGTGGCTGCCCAAGAGTGAAACGTTTTTGGCCTGGGGTTGTTCCTAGAATATACACAGATTTGGCTTCTCAGTTTGCTCATGACATACATGTAGTCTAGATCCTAGATGTGTGTTATGATTGTTTACCTTTTAAGATTCAGATCTCATTCACCTAAAAAACATTTTATGTGGAAATCCAATGCCTTTTTTAAAGATTTCTGCAGTTTCACAAAGGGGCTTACATTTCATAATTATTTCTAGCTCTGAGTTTCTATTGCCATTGAATAGTCTAGTTTCTAGACCATTCTTTGTGTGCAGTTGCTGTTCCACACTGGTCGGTGTGGCTAGGAAACTCATCCCTGTTTTTTGATCTCACACACATATACACACACATGCAGGCATACATGCACACACACAGTCTTTGTGGGTCTATTAGAGTTTATTGAAGAACCAAAGCCTGGGAGAAAAGCCAAAGAAGTGTAGTGTGGCATTCACTTCAAGCAACATAATATGCCAAATTTATTATTAAATGCCTTTGTTATTAAAAGTCCTTTGGACAGTCTTCACCATTACTTGGCTATCCTCTCTCACTCTCTGCTTCTTGTCTATTTTTTGAGTTGCTTCTCTACTTAGACACTTGTGGTTTCACTTTTCTCACCAGTGATTCCCCAAAAAGAGTTCAGTCTCTAAGGAGATTCTGATGCCAGATGTGCAGTTAATATCTGCACCTTTCCACATTCACTACACATGTAACACCTATGGGGTCTTAGCACAAAGCTGGTTTCTGATCTATGCTTATCTCTGAGCAGTAAAATAGTGCAAAGTAGCACACGCTCCAGTCTGTTTCATCTCCAGGCCACTTTGTTTTATCCCCTCAAGAAGCTGATTACCTTGACAGCCCTTGTACCGTCATGACTGGAGTGAATTACTTCTGGGATCTTACTAAATTCATAGTCAATTCTGCTCATTCCTCTTTGGCGGCCTTTCTGGAATCCTGCCACCTGCATTTACTCCCAAGGGTGGGGCTCAGCAGTCACCTCCCCTTTACTTTCTTCCTTCCTCCACTTAGGGGATGCCCACACTGCCTCCTCCTCTGTAATCTTTCCTCCTCTGGATTCTACACTGGCAGAGCCATTTGAGGAAGATGGTCTCAGGTGGGTGGGCTCCAGGCTTTCAAGTCAGTTGATTACCATTTTCCTGGGTAGCCCTTCCTCAGAGAAGTGCTCCTTCCTGGGTATTTTTTCATATAAATTTCCTTTTATCTTCACCAATCAGCAAGAACTTGTTGAGAATTCACCACATTTTTGTGACTGTGATTTAGTTGCTGTAGATCACTATATTCGATCCAGTATTGAGGTTTCCATGATATATTAATTCCACTATTGATCTGACCTAATCAGGAAAATATTGTTTTGGGTAAGTATAATTTAAATACTCACTTCTGCTACATGATACTTACACAGAATTTCTAGACACTCAGCCCCAAGTTTTTATTTTGTCTCTGGAGGACAGTCTCATTAGTTTTACATTGCTCAGAACCCAGAGAATAAGCTGATTTGAATGCTTAAAATAGCCCAATGTCTTCCCGCAAGCAGTGAATAGTAGAGTTGAGTCACCGCAGGGGAAAGTCCACATTTCAAGTGTTATTATGGTCAGAAGATGGGTAAATACCCTTTCAGAGCAGTTCCTGAACTTCAGAGGGCTGTGTGGACTCTACAGAGCTTATAAGCAAGCTAGGCTTGACAGACAGCGGGGCCTGATGTGTGTCCTCACGTGGCCTCCTGAGTTCTGGTTCTCAAGCCTGCCTTCCATCCTGCTGAGAAAGACAGATAGATTTCCAAAATCTGTGATGAGATAAGACTGGCGTGGAAGTGCTCAGGAAATACACATCCCCTCAAACAGCCTCATGGAGAAGCCACTAAAATGGAATGAAAGGTCTCCTCTTTCATCAGATGCCTACATGGGGTCCAGAACAGGACACAGGACACAAGGCAGGGGTGCTTGGAAGGGGCTGGGGTGAAGGTCCAAACTCACTATCAAGGGGGTGGTGTGTGAAGGTTGAGGCTGGGCCTGAGGTAACAGGAGGATGAAGATGTCAGGTGGAAGAACAGAAGGAGGAGTGTTATCTGGGAGAAAGGGATGATTTGCTGCAAGGGTGCTGTTTGTGGGGAGAGAAAAGGAAGCCGGGCTGCATAATGTAGTTGAGGCTGGGTGAGGAGTGCGTCATAACCTGCCATTATTTGTTGAAGGGGTCGGATGCTCTTCAAGGTCCCAGAGGAGCCTCACACATAGGTTTGGACTTGGGTCACAGGCTGAAGCAGCATGCTGAACATACTTGACTGACTGGAGGACCCTATGGGAGTTAAATGTGTGGATTAGATTTTCTTCTGGACATTGATTCTGATGAACACTAACTCATATGATTATTTAGATGACAGCTTCACTGTTGCTTCTCTAAGGAGCTTTTCCTGTCCTTTCACATTAAATTAAGTATCCTAGCCATACCCACACTATTAGCTGTAACTTTTCTTCTTAGCACTGGTTGCTACTGATAATTATCCAATACCACATTCTTCTGTGTAATGTCTTTCACCATCTAGACCATTATGTTCCCCAAAGCAGTAAGTTTATTCGTCCTGTTCACCACTGCATCTCAAAACTAAGCATGGCTTAATAACTATTTGTTGAATGAATGAATACATTGAATAAACATTCACTGACACTGACTGTGTGCCAAGTCTGAGGTAGCTGTTTTGAGCAGATGGTTTGATGAGGCAGTCATGAACCCCACCCTTCACGTGGCTTGCAGGCGGGTTGTAGAGTAATGATGAAATTACACAAGGCACTGTGTGTAGCGAGCTGTGGCGAGGGCCAAAGGGGCTAACGGAGGAGGAAGCACTGGTTTTATAATACCTTGTTTATAACTACCACTTAAAATGCCATGAATAAAATAATTCATCAACCCTTAAATGAGACCGTGAAAAGAGGGGAAACCAAGAGTCAGGGGTGGTCTGAGATTTGTCCAAAGTGGTGGTGTCAAGTTTTCCCTAGGATGCTAATTTCTCATTCCTTTTGAGACAGATCTTAAAGAATGAGAATTCTTTCTTTGTCTTATAAAGTGAGAGAGTATTGACGGTCAGAAATTGACGGAAGGAATGAAAAGAGAGCATTCAGGAAGGAGGGAACAGTATCCGCAAAAGCACAGATACTGAGTCTTCTGGGATCTGGGAATCACAGCATCAAGTACATCAGGGCTAGAGGGAACCAACATCATCTTATCCAAGTCCTGTATTTTATAGTAGCAGAAACTGAGACCCAGAGAGATAAAGTTGCTCCATCCACAGGAACAGAACTGGTTAAAGTTACAGTGATTAGCTGGAACGAGGCCTTTGGTCTTTTAGAACGTCGTGTCTACCCCATTAAACATTCCTGTAGCATCCTATGAAGTAGGTTCTAGTATTATCTCCAGTAGGGGAAATTGAGCCTTAGAAGATAAGAATTTATTGAAGTTTGCTCTGCCACTGACTGAGAGAGCTGAGATTTAATCCTGTGTCTTAAATGATCCCAAGCCTGAGCTCTTAGTTATAGTCTTTCTAAGTCTTTAAAAAATGGTTTTGGAAGCTGTTTCTGGTACACAGGGAAGCATCATTATTCAGAATCCAACAGCAGAATTGGAGCTGGTGTCTGCATTCTCTATGACTTAGAGTTGAAAGACAGAGCTGCTCTTTTGTACTGCATTAAAGAATTAGCGTAATTTTAGGAACTTGGAAAAGATGCTCCTTCCTCACAAGGACTCTGTCATATCTTTCAGCTGAAATCAGGAATTCTATGAACTTGAATAGAGGTGTTGTTTTTTCGCTGTGTTGGTTTTTTTTTTTTTTTAAATTTCACAAGAGAATGCTTAAACATAATTTTGAGTAAAGCCAATTTGCTAAGATGTAAATTTATGAGGACTAGTGACAAATCCAAGTGGAGTTTTGAGCATACTGAGTTTAAGAAATAAACTTTAAGACATGTGAGGAGGAACTTCCTCCCGCACCCACCCCCCCACAACACGAATGGAATTATCTTTAGGAGGACAGGCCCCTGGCATTACAGGTTTCCCTCACCCGCTAGGTAAGTGTTCTAGGAACCTATCTGCATCAGTTTACCAGCTAGCATTGTTATGAGAGGCTGCGTTCGGCTTCAGTGAATTTATTTTTTGGAGACTTTTACAGCACGTTTGCCCACCTGTCTGCACCATGCTGAGTGTTCAGCATTTTGGACCAAAAACAGCATGGCCCCCATGCCCCACCCTCTATGTTCACCCAATCTTGCCTAGAGCAACTTTTTTTTTGTTTCCCGCATGAAAAAAGTTCTTAAAGGGAAATGTTTTGCCAATGTGGAAGAGACGAAACAAAAAAACGACAGAAACACTAAAAGGCATTAAAAACTGACGAATTCAAAAACTGTTTTGAGCAGTGGAAAAGCGTATCAACAGGTGTATTGCATCAAACGGAAAGTACTTTGAAGGTGACTGAAGTTTAAATGTGTAAGAATAAGTACACAATTTTTAATAAATAAATTCCATTTTGGGGGGTTCCCCCTCATATAAGCAATAATCTTATTCTCTAACAAGTATGCTGTCATCCATTACCTCATGTGACCCAACAACTTCTGAGTGAGGGATATTCTGCTTTTACTCCATTTTAAAGATGGGGAAAAGAGGCTCAGAGAACTGAGGACATTTACTGAAGCCAGACAGGCTGTCCATCCTCTTAACCACCACATGAGCCCAGAGCTCAGCATGGGCCATGGAAAGCTTTAATATGGTTGCTCGTCAGAGACATTGCTAAGAAATGGAAACTGTCTACTAGGTCAGCAAGTTTTTTTTGATATTACTCTGCTTCTACCTCTGCCATAGAAGATTGTGGCATTGTTTGTTTTTAGGGATCTTTTCTGGTCTAGTTTAAGAAACTTAGAAAAGCATGGGAAATGCTGCCACTTTCTCTTAGACACTTGCAAGATTGTACTTATCCTCAGGTTCAGCCTGTCTTCTACTAATCTACTTGTCACTTCTGCTAAAAGTTGCTCCTTGTCGTATTCTCTGTGGGCAGTCTTGAACTTCTGGGATTCCGTTTCCAATGGTCTATCTTCCAATGGTCTATCATTGTTTGCGGATGTCATCTGATGGTCTGGGTCTTTACTGAAGTGTATGTAAGCCCCCTCAATGTTTCAGCACAATTTGACAGCTATCTCCTATGTTCAAAAGGTTTTCGAGGAATTTAATTTCCTGAAAGGATGGAAGGGAGTGGGGGAGGGAGGGAGGGAAACTGTCATGGGAGGTTAAACATCAAGGAAGAAACTAAAGGTTGTTGACGCTGGGGTTAAGGTGCTGGGTTAGGGCTCATTGGGCTTTGTGGTGTCATATACAGCTTTGGATGTCAGCATATCCAGTTAACCTGAGGTGGTGTGCTGGCTTCAACAGTGTGACCTGCTGAGGTGGGGTTGGCTTCAGTCAAGAACAAATGGTATTTTTGCGATAGCTTTTGTAAGCAGTCAGCTCTGCACTTATGTTAAAAATAGACATACTGTCAAATGCTAAGGGACTTCAAAGTCACACAAGAATGGAGTGCACTTGGGGGAAACTACCATTTCCTGTCGTGCTTGTGAGAGTTTAGAGGGACTGACCGCAGCGAGTGTGGCTTAGGCTGGTTTGAAGTCTGTCATGTACAGGGAGAAGAGAGGCCATCTTGGAGTTTGTTCTCTGATGCCACCCTGATGCCAGGGAGAGCTGTGTGCAGACTTGTAAGCCTCAGAATCCTGACCTCTGCCCTCGGTACTCTCCTTGCTTATAAAGTCCTCCTGACAATACCTCATTTAACCAAATCCTACCCATTTGCAAAAAATAAAATAAAATAAAAACAAAGTAATATACTCCTTCCTTTCTAGTTCCCTCATTGTCTGTGGCCTCCTGAGCCAGGGATGGGCAATGGGAGGGGCAGGGGGGTGTATGTCTTTCAGAATTTCCAGGGCACAGGCAGGGTACCAGATAATTGTCTTCTGAATAAAGAAGCCTTCCTCTGGAGCACTGCCTTCATCTTCCTCTTGTCTAATTAAGGACTTCCCTCCTTATTGTTTCTTCTCTTTTTTCGACAGAGATATTATTCCATTCCACAAAGTTTGTCCTCCTCGGTGACCACTGCATGTTCTACCCAGTGCCTTCCGGTGTTCCCAGTAGACCGTGACGGGAGGGGGCATCTCCTCCCACAGCATGAGGAGTAGGGGAACCTCACTGCCAGTGATTCATTCGTGTTATGGGATGGTGTGAGAACTTGCCCCAAAAGAGTCAAAAAATCCAGAGAGAGGCCAGGTGTGGTGGTTCAATCCTGTAATCCCAGCACTTTGAGAGACCAAGGCAAGAGGATTGCCTGAGCTCAGGGGTTTAAGAAAAGCCTGGGCAACTTGGTGAGACCTTGTCTGTACAATAAATCAAAATATAAGCCGGCTGTGGTAGCACGTGCCTATAGTTGTGGCTACTTGGAAGGCTGAGGCAGAAGGATCGCCTGAGCCCGGTAGGTCAAGACTGTGGTGGCCATGAGACTGTCACTGCTCTCCAGCCTGGGTGACAGAGTGAGACTCTGACTCAAAAAAAAAAAGCCAGAAAGGAAGCAGAGATCTATCTGGTCTCGTTCCAAGTGTGCGGTTATCAAGAAGTCTGCCTCCTATTGGGCTGAACCTTTTATTTTGCTTTCTGGAGTCGCCAAGGGAATACAACCAACCAGAAGAGAACTCCCACTGCCTTCCACCCCGACTTCTCTCAGTCTGCTTTTCCTCCTCTGAGGGAACACCTCTGCTCCTTCCCAGACATGCCTTCCTCAGGGCCCTGGATGCAGGCCCTTCTGAGTGGTCAAGGACATCACTCCAGCTTGTTTCTGCTCTCTTGTACCTTTCTCTCCTCTGGATTTTCCAAATAGCCTACAAATATGAGGTGCCGTCTTCGGTCTAAGAATAAGTCTCTCTTGAACATGCCCATTCCTTGAATGACTGGCCCGTTTCTCTGTTCCCTTTTATGGCTAAACTCCTCAGAAGCGTTGTCTCTACCAGCTGTCTTCACTTCCTTTTCTCATTTTTTTTCTTGAGCCATTATAGTCAAGTTTCTTTTTCTTTTATCACTCAAAAACCAAAACAAAACAAAAAGTCAAGTTGCTTTTGTCTAGATCACCAATGACTAGAGTGATGATTTATCTTATTTTGTTCAGACCAATCCTGGTTTACGCATGCTGTCCTATCATATTTTGATTATGAAGAGCTTCTTTCTTTATTCTACAAAATGTCCTGGTTTACATAATTGATTATATGGTTAGTTTACCTACCACTGACCTCTGTGTTGCAAATCTGAGGATCAATGATCACTGCCACTCTCCTCAACCAGGCACATTTAATACAGTTTATAGCACCCTTGTTCTGGAAATGTAGCCATTCCTGGCCTCCAGTGTAACAATTTCTTTCTTTCTCCTCTTTCTCTTCTCTTCTCTTCACTCTTCTTGTCACTTCTCAGAAGGCAGTTTTTTTAAGTCTCCTTGGTGTTCATTTTCGGTCTTTTGATGACCTCATCAGCTTTCATGACTTTAAATATATTCTAAATGCTGATGATGCCCCAAATTATATTTTGGGCCTGGGCTTTTCCTCTGAACTTCATTCAATCTCAATTTATTTAACATCTCTATTTGGATTTCTTATAAACAAGTCAAACAGCACATCAAAAACCAACTTCTGGACCAGGCACAGTGGTTCACTCCTGTAATCCCAGTGCTTTGGGAGGCTTGGACAAGAGGATCATTTGAGGCTAGGAGTTTGAGATCAGCCTGGGCAACATAATGAGACCCTAGCTCTACAAAAAAAAATAATAATAATGCTTGACATGGTGTTTTGTGCCTTGTAGTACCAGCTACTCAGGAGGCTGAGGCAGGAGGATCACTTGAGCCCAGGAGATGGAGGCTACAGTGAGCCAATATCATACCACTGTACTCTAGAGCAAGACCCTACCCAAAAAACAAAACAAAACAAATCAACTTCTGATTCCTCTCCTGCCCCACCAAATTTACTCTCCTTTTATTTTCCTCATCTCCTACCTCTTTCAGATAGGAGAATGGGTGAGTCACAGATGGTGTTGGAGTCTGGGGAGGGAGAGTTAGCTGTTGCTGACTCCCTACCATATGCCTGGCACCATGTGAGGCACATCCTATGACCAGGTCTCCTCTTCCCCTCTTAGCTCCACTGCACTATAGAGAAAAGGAGGACTCAGAGATATGAAAAAGTCAAACTGGATATGTCTGATTCTGTGTTCTTCCTTCCTCTCACTTGGTACTGCCAAGGGCTTCCTATTGGGAAGTTTTCATCTCGGTGGAAGGAGAATTACCGGTTTTTGAGGACATCCTGGACTTGGAGGGCAACCCCAGCATATCTATCCAATGTAGGAACAGGACACAAAGCACATACCCTCATCAGTGCCGTCTGCATATGTATTCCTGGCTCCAGGAAGAAACTTCAAAACCAGAAAGAAAGAATTCCTATTTGCAGTTAAATGCACTTGGTGTTGAGGTTGTGCTGATGGAAAAATTACCACTGACATTCGTGGGGAACTCACCTTTCATTCAAGACAAGTCTAGGGTTTTGCATTTACTCCCTCTTTTTTCACTGCTTTTAATTCTTTTTAAGCTCAAGGGAAAGTTTCATGGACTGCTGGGCCTCATTTTCTCCATGTGTAGCAGAACAGTCCTCAGTCCTCCTTTAGGGTCATCATGAAGATGATGCGGGAAGGATCCACATTCATCTTTAATGGGCCCATTTGGGCGCAGATTGCATCCAGTTATAAAAAAAGGACATCGGTGTTAGTTTTATTATTTAAAAGATTTTGCAAATAACAATTTCAACTCTAACTTAATTACAAAAATTCGATCCTCCTTTGATGGAAATAAAAAATAAATTTTTTTATTATTAATATTATGTAAACAATTTATGTTCATTATGAACAGTCTTGAATATATCTCCTAGAACACATGCTCAAGAATTTCTCTAGGAGTTCTGGTAAGATGGTGATGGCACAGGTGGGACTGTGAGATTCTCCGAAAGTGAGTTCCCATAAAGACTCTTACTCTCCTTCCCCCACGCCCCCCACCCACCACCTGCTGTACCCATCCAAGGCCTGAAGACCCTTGGTCCCATGCACCGCCAGCTACCGTGGCCCCTCTGCAGCTGCTGTTCCACCCCAGGCGGCCCCGGGCCCTGGCCGAGTGGAGCTCCCAGCTCCCTCCTATACCATCTCACCTGGCCCCAAGCTGCCTGCCACCGCCTGTGGAGGCCCTTGGATACCACCTTATGGAGATCTGGGTTCCCTTGCTGGTTACACTGATCAGCCCGGCACTCAGCCACTCCCAGCTCTCTCCCTGGCTGGGCACCCAGCCCAGTCTTGGGCCGTGGCATCTCAGGGAGGCCCTCCACGCCCACCCCTCAGAACTACAGGCTCGATACCCTCCTGGGGCACACCACCAGGCCCAAGGCCACCGCTGCCCATGCAGGCCCCCAGTGCCTGTGCCTTGGGGCTCTGTGCCACCACCTGGGCTGAAGCAACCAAAGCTGTGGCCAGTGCTCGACCCTCGGAGTTCCAAGCCCTCACCTTGGGTTCCGGGTCCCTGCCCAGACCCATCTCAAGCTGCCGTCACCCAGGGAGGCCCTAGGCGCCTGTCCCTCAGAGACACCAGCTCCATTCCTGGCTGAAGTGCCCTGTGGGGGGCCCAAAGCTGCTGCCACCACCCGTCACCCACCCTATCCACAGACCGGACTAGTGGAGAGAAGGACAAGTGGAGAGAAAGGATAGGCAAAAGAGGAGCTGCCCACCACAGCCATTTTCCAGGCAGAGATTTGCATTGCCCGCCCATCTACGAGCAGCCTCCACCTGGTTTCTAAGGTAACCTCACAGAACAGGAGACAAAAGGCCCTCTCCTACGCTGAATCAGACACAGGAAACTCAGTCCTGTGGCAGACCTCTCAGGCAGCAAGCCGAAAGAACCAACCCAACCTATGAATAAGTCTATCTGTCTTCAAAGGGGAGAGGCTAGATATCAGAGCTGAAGAGACTTTAGACACTCAGGAAGGACTCCAGAGCTAGTCTGGTTTCTTATTTTGATTTTTTATTTTATTGTTTTGACTGTTTGTTTTGCTCACTTTTGTTTGCTTTTTGAGTTAGCCTACTTGTTTGTATTAGGGAAAAGCACATCAAAAGGCATGAATTTATTCGACTGTCTTTGTGTGATTACTGGTATGCTTTAGAGAATCTTGTTTGTTTGTTTTTTCTACTTTTCTGGCCTTGTGTCTCTTTTCATTCATTAGTTGGTATGTATGTCAGTTTTTCCTTTTACTCTTCTCTCTCTCCAACTTCCTCTTGACCTCCCCTTCTTCCATTATTTTCCTTTTTCTTACCTCCTTTGGTTCCAAGGAGCAAACCTAAACCCCACTGCATGGACAGATTGTAAGGCAGTGTGAAGTGGGTTCCAGTGTGCCCATACACCTGTTGGTGGATACTGGGATCTGCAGATAGATTCTGAATCACAGCTTCCCCCTCAATTAAATCCCAAAACTGCAAAAAGTACAGCCCCAACCTACAGTTCAGCCTCAAAAGTGAACAAAGTCAGAGGACTCTCATAAGGAAGAACAGGAGATTGAACAAAAAGAAGTAAAAGAAACCCCACATTCCCTGAAAAACAGAATTAAAGAAGGGGAGCGAAAGGGGGAGAGAAAAATCTACACAAATGAAGAAAAACCAAAAGAAGAATATGGGTCTCTCACAGACCCCTGGGAGGTCAGACACTGAGAAAACCGACTTCGGAATGCAAACATGAAGAGCCTCCAGAATGACTGGTCTCAAACTACAAACCCAGATATCAAGACATTAATGGAGAGATTAAAAAGAATTGAGGAGAGATAAGAGGAAACTAGGAAAGAGTTGATGATGGAGATAACAGTAGTAAAGAATACTGTGAATGAAATAAATAAACTGATAAGCATGGAAAGTAGAATTAGCCAAGCAGAAGAAAGAATCTCAGAACTTGAGGACCAAAATATAGACCTAACCCAAACTGTCAAAAACATAGAAAAGAAGCTTAAAAAGACAGAACAAAAACTCAAGAGATGAGCAATTACTTCAAAAGACCAAATCTAAAAGTAATTGGACTTCCTGAGGCAGAAAGAGAGACAGAGTCTACTCTGGAACAAACATTCCATGAGATTATTCAAGAAAACTTCTCTCATCTCATCAGTGATGTGAAAATTCAAACACCAGAGATTCAGAGAACCCCTGCAAGACAACAAATTAGACCAACTCCTAGACACATAATAATTCGCCTAAACAAAGTAGGTATAAAAGAAAAATTCCTAAGGGCAGCAAGAGAAAAAGGTCAGATTACCTACCATGGAAGACCAATTATAATAGCAGCAGATTTATCTACAGAATTTCTTCAGGCCAGGAGAGCTTGAAGCCCTATCTTCAAAGTTTTAAAAGATAAATAATTTCAACCAAGAATAACCCACCCAGTCAAGCTAAGCTTTATCAATGAGGGAGAATTAAAATCTTTCCCAGATATCCAATCCCTAAGAACTTACATTGCCACCAGAACTCTTCTACAAGAAACACTTAAGAAAGTATTGAACACAGAAGTAAGGAAAACAAACAAACAAACAACATTCTTCACAAGAGTACAGGAAAGATTAAAAACACACATGAATCAACCTGAAAACCAAAAGAAAGATAACAAATAGGAACAACAGCAACAACTCTATAAGAACCTTATGATAGGGATCAAGTCTCACATTTCAATAATTAGTCTGAATGTGAATGGACTAAATGCACCACTGAAAAGACATAGAATGGCAAAATGGATAAAATATCACAATATATTGCCTTCAATAGACTCATCTCACTAGAAAGGACACTCACAAACTCAAAGTAAGAGGATGGGAAACAAATTTTCAGGCAAATGGAACAAAAAAGAAAGGAGGAGTCATGATCTTAATCTCAGACAAAATACCTGTTAAGCTATCAAAAATTAAAAAAGATACAGAAGACCACTACATAATGATAAAAGATTCAATCCATCAATAAGAAATATCTATCCTAAACATATATGCACCCAACATAGGAGCACCAACTTTCATAAAGCAGCTTCTAAGTAAACTCAAAAAAGATATTGACTCTAACACTATCATAGTTGGGGACTTTAATACCCTACTCATGACCCTATACAGATCATCAGGACAAAAAATCAGCAATGAGATCCAAAACCTCAATGTGACGCTTGACCAAATGGATTTAATTGATACCTACAGAACACTCCATCCAACGACCACAGAATATACATTCTACTCATAACCGCATGGAACGTACTCTAAGATCGACCACATACTTGGCCATAAATCAAGTGTAAACAAATTTCAAAAGATCAAAATTTTG
>CAUYQG010073182.1:0-37554 GCA_963574415.1 Tarsius wallacei | reverse complement strand
GAGATGAGGTCTCACCATGTTGCTCAGGCTGGTCTCAAACCCCTGAGCTCAGGCAATCCTTTCGCCTCTGCCTCCCAAAGTGTTGGGATTACAGGCGTGAGCCATAGGGAATATGATTATTTTAATGCTGAATTTGGTAAGTTAATATTGTGTTAAAAATGGTTGTAAATATGTCCATCAGGGATATTGATCTGTAATTTTCTTTTCTTGTAGTGTTCTTGTCTGCCTTTGGTATTGGGGTCATGCTGGCCTTATAAAATGAGTTTGGGAGTATTCTCACCTCTTTATTCTTTTACAAAAGTTTGAGAAGGATTGGCATTAATTTTTTAAATATATGGAGAATTCACAAGGAAACCATCAGGCCCTGGACTATTCTTTGTTGGAGTTATTTTCATTGCAGATTGAATTTCCTTACTTATTGTTCTGTTTAGATTGTATATATCTTTGTGATTCAATTTTGGAAGACTGTATGTTTCTAGAAATTTGTCCATTTCTTCAGTGCTATTCAATTTGTTGGCATATAATTGTTGATAGTGGTCTATTATAATTCTTTGCATTTCTATGGTATCAGTTTTAATGTTTCCTCTTTCATTTATAATTTTATTTACATGAGTTTTCTTTTTTTGTTCTTAGTTAATCTAACTAAAGGTTTGTTGGTTATATTTAACTATTTTAAAAACCAATTCTTAGTTTCATTAATCTTTTCTGTTATTTTTATTACATTTCATTTGTTTCTGCTCTGACCTTTATTATTACCTGCCTTCTGCTAAACTTTGGGTTTAGTTCATTCTTCTTTTTCTATTTCTTTGAAGTATAAAGTTAGATTGCTTATCAGAGATTTTTCTTTTTTTCAATGTGGGTGTTTGGCACTACAAACTTTCCTCTTAGATTGCTTTTGCCACCTCTCAAAAGTTTGGGTATGTTGTGTTTTCATTTTAGTTTGTCTCAAGATTTTTTAAATCTCTCTTTTGATTTTTTCTTTTACCAAAAGCTGTTATTTAATTTTATTCAGACATATTTAATTTTGACATAAATGTGAATTTTCCAAGTTTCCTCCTGTTACTGACTTCTGGTTTCATACCATTGTGGTCAGAAAACATACTAGCTATAATTACAATTTTCTTGTATTTGTTAAGACTTGTGTTGTGGTCTAACATATCATCTATCCTGTATAGTTTTCTATATTTGCTTGAAAAGAATACGTATTCTATTGCTATTAAATGCAATATCCTGTATATGTCTGTCAGGTCAATTTGGTCAATGATTTGCTTCTCTATGAATTCTATGAAATAATTTGATTCGATTCATAATTGTTATTTGAAAGTTTTCTAAAACCGATTTGAAACAATATGATCCCGGTGCTATTTGGGGGAGAAGGTGGGAGAGGTTTGGAATTTAATGTCTGGAATGCTAACTGAAATACTCAGGTTTCCCTTTTTAAAAAATTTTGGTGGCAAGTTTGGTACTCTAAAAATTACATATTTCATTTAATTTTTCAAGTGTAATGACAAAATGTTTTGTCAAGATTTTCTTTTATAATTTTAAAATCACTACTGTATCTGATAATATGGTCTTTCTGATATTATTTACTGGTATCTTCTCTCTTTTACTTAATTAGTTTTTTCAGACATCTAGCTTATAACAGCCTTTCTTGAGGAACTAGCTCATGGGTTGACTGACCGTCTTCATGTCTTCTTTGTTTCATCTTTCACTGATATCTGTTTATGCTTTATCTACTTTGCTCTGCTTTTATTGGGATTGCTTTTTTCTTTTTATAGTCTTTCGATTTGAAAGCTTAGTTCAATAATAGTCAGTCTTTCTTCTTTTCTAGTGGATACCCATTAAGTTTAAATTTTTCCTCTAACTACCATTTTAGCAACACCACTCAGGCAGGATATGTGCTCATTCCTTATCATTCACTTATATATATTTTATAATTTTCATTATGATTTCCACAACTCTTGAATTATTTAGCAGAGTGTTTTTTGTTGTTGTTTTTGCTTTTCTTTTTTCACTTCCAAAGGAATGTGGCTTTTTGGCTATATTTTAACATTGATTTTTATCTCTGAATAGTTATTAGAGACTTTCAACTTATATAAATGAAATTGATTATTTGATATTCATTGAGGTTAGCTTTGTGCCCTGGTATCTTCCAATTTCAGTAAAAAGTGTACATTGTCTTTAAGTGGGAGCAAAATCCTAGTTATATCCATTCATTCAAGCTTGCTAACTATGTTATTAAAATGTTCTGTATCCTTACTAATTTTTAGTGTGATTAGATTACTCATTACTAAAATTTAAGGAGATTTATGTTTATGGGATATGAATGTCTTTTGTTGTAATTTTGTGGTAATTTTATATATTTTTTACTTTATTAATTTTTAGTTTAAGTATTTTAAGTGGGGTTGAACATGGTTTCTATGTTTAAGATCCATTTATTTCTCCTCAACTGTGACTTGACTATTTATGTCCATCGTATGTTTTAAAATTGGCTTGTTGATCATTTTCTTATTGGTTTGAATTGATTATGTAACAAATTATTTTTCAGTTACATAAGATGCAAATATTTTTCTCACTTTGTTATTTCTCTTTTTTTGTTTACTGACACTTATTACATAAAATATTTAATCAACTTATTGAATTTCACAAAATAAAAAGCAGAATTTTGACTGAGATTGCATTGCAATATTATGCCTTTATAAGCATGGTATGTCTTTCATTTTCCATATAAAAATGGAAAAAGAAAAATTAGAAATAAAAAAATAAATTAATCAGGTAGAAAGAAAGCATATAATATAGAGAATAAGCTTGTCCTTTGAGAAGACTAATGAAATCAATAAATTCTTGATAAATACTAATTGCAAAAAAGGAATTAGAAAAATGAGTAAATAACTTGATTCCTCCTCCCTTCAAAATAGGCAAATAAAGTAAAATGGATAACTTTTTAGAAAAATGCAATCCATCATACTTGAACCAAGATTAAAAATATGAAGAACATGAAAAAAACATATACAGATTTATTAGCCTTTCAATGAGAACAGTAGAGGCCTAAATGGCTTAACCTGTTAGCATTACCAAACAATTTTAGAAAAAAGCAGTGCTAATCTTAAGCTTTCTAAGAACATGAAAGAAATTATCTTCCCAAAATAATTTTATGATGCCTACAAAATTCAGATATCAAAGCCTTTCAAAATTGAATTGAGTAAAATTACTGGAGGTCAATTTCACTTATGTACACAACTAAAATATTCTTTAAACTATTAGAAAATGAGATCTACCAATATATAAAAAGAATGATTATAAATCATGACCAAGTTGCTTTTATTTCAAGATTACAAGGTTGATGTTACATTAGAAAACCAGTCAATAGATTTTATCAATGTTGATTCTTTTAATAGATACAAAGAAAGCATCACCAAACAAATTTAATGAAAGAATGTTGAAAGTTTTTACTTTGGTATCAGGAGTAAGATAAGGATTCTTTGTCATACTGACAGCTTCAACCATTAAGCACATAACATACCCGAGAGGAAATAAAGATAAATTAGAAAGTAACAAATAAAACTGCTATCACCTAAAGATGATATAATTATTCATATAGAAAATCCAAAAGAAACTAAATTATTAGAATGAATAAATTTTTATATAAAATGCAAATATTAATTATATTTTTATTTGCCAACCATAAAAAATATTTATACTAGCCTTCACCTACACAAATACTAGACAGAAGAGGTAATAAAGGATAATACACATTTTGCCATATAAAAATAAATTAAAGTACTAGGAAATATCTTAACCAAAACAATTGCAAAACCTATATAAAATAATAATTTTTTAAAAACCCTCCTCATAGACACAAATGGCGACTTGAGCAAATATAAATGCCTATCAGGTTGTTGAATAAGAAAGTCCAGCATCATAAAGATGTCAACACTAAGTACACTTTTAAATTTTAATGTGAATATAGAGAGAGAAGAGCTGGACACGCTGATTATAAACTTGCAAGCATGCACAAGCAAGAACAGTTGAGATGTTTCTTGAAAAAGAGTGACAGCAGAGAAATTAGACTAGTTCCATTTGATATAAAAGTATACTAAAAACCTTTTATTATTAAAAAGGCATGATATTGGTACATGAATACATAAGGAAACACCAAAAAAGATTTTGAAATGCATCTAAATACAAATGAAAATGGAATATTGAACAAAATGGATGCATTAGTCAGGATTCTCCAGAAAACCAGAACAAATAGGATAGTTGAATGGACAGATAATAGAAAGATGATAGATAGATAATGATGATAGATGACAAATGACAGATAAATAGATAGATACAGATGACAGGGGATTTATTATGGGAATTGACTCACATGATTATGGAGACTGAAAAGTCCCATAACCGGTTATCAGCAAGCTGGAGACCCTGTGGCTCAGTCCAACTCAGAATGCCTCAGAACCAGGGAAATTGTCAGTTCAAAGCCAATGGCTTGAGAACCTAGAGGTCTGATATCCAAGGGAAGAAGAGGAAGGGGTTCCCAGCTCCAGAAGAGAGCAAGTGTGCTTTTCCTCTGTCTTTTTTTTTTTAATGTGAGCTATTCTTTTTTCTTTTTTTTTTTTTTTTGTCTTTTTGTTTTATCCAGCCATTTGGATGGTGTCTGCTCACATTGGGTGAGGGCAGATCTCTCCATATTCAGCCCACTGATTCAAATGCCAGTCTCTCCCAGAAATACCCTCATTCACAGGCATATCCAGAAATAAAGCTTTACTAGCAATCTGGGTACCCCTTAATCCCACCAGGTTGACACTAAAAGTAAGCACCACGAATTCACCCTTTGTCAACTAGGGAATCATACTTTATCTCCAAATAACAACAATAGCAAAGTCATAGTCTCCCCAACATGATACAGCTATCCTGTGTACAACCAAATATGTGCTAACCCCTTCTACAAAAGAAGAGGCAATGTTCTTGAGTGATGTTCGCTCTTTTCCCGTTGCCCCGTAACTTAAATACTATGATGTAAAATCAACAATACTTAAACACTGATACGAAGTCAGCACATGATAAAGAAATAATAGAAGAGAAAGAAGGCTTAACATATGCATCTATACGTACAAATATATTCTCAAACATAGAGAGAAAATTATGACAACCACAGTCCTCATTTCTGTAACTGGTCACACAGTCATAACTAGTACTGATAACTACCTTCTTCTGCTACCCATTCTGTATTACCTTGGCCTTCAGCATGCACTTCAGCTGGTTGTATTCTTTACCTGGCAAGATGATCCAAACCTTTGTTCTTGAAGAGTCTGGGCTATTCATAGTTTTTCCTGGACTGGGTTGTTTTATGTTTCCCTTGACTGCAATCACAAAGCAAGGGATACTAAGACACATGCTGAGGAATTTTCTGTAGTCCAGACATATTCTATCTTACCTCAATTGTGAAACAGTACTCAAATTTCCCTTAGCAATCGAGATCAGTTGCCTCAGCCGACATCATAACTCCCTTCTTGTCCTGTTCACTCAGAGGCATGAGAAGCCCAAGTGACTGGATGGCAGTCTTAATTTCCAGTTCAATGGAATCATTATTGTGTCTCCTGGTGGAAGCATTCTTCCCTCTGGAACTAAAGTCTCTATGCCAGAAGAATATAAGTCATGGGAACAGAAAGCAATATTTTGCTAGTGAGGCATGAGGGGTAATGGTGAGTGATGCCATCCCATTTCTGCCCCTTGATTCCTGGACCTGTGAATCCTGGATACCAGAGAAAGAGTATCATATATTGAATGCTGATTCAGAGCATATACGAGGGGTGGGGGGCAAAAAACCTCAAGATTTATTTGTAAAAAATCATGTCTTTATTCTTACATATCTAAGCACCACTCACCTTCAAAGTACTCTCCCTCTGATGCAATACACCTATTGAGACACTTTTTCTACTACTCAAAACAGGTTTTGAACTCGTCAATTTTGATGTCTAAAAGGCATAGTGCTTCTGCTGTTTTTTTGTTTCACCTCTTCCACTTTGAGGACTTTTTTTTAATCTGGGGAAACAAACAGAAACAAAAAGTTGCTTGGCGTGAGACTGGGTGAATAGGGAGGGCAGGGCATGAGGATCATGCCATTTTTGGTCAAAAACTGCTGAACACTTGGTGTGGTGTGAGCAGGTTGCTCGTTGAAATTATCCATCATGAAATGGGCAAACACGTTGAAAGAATCTTCAAAAATACATTCACTATAGACAAATGAAGCCTCTCACAACAATGCTAGCTGGTACATTGATGCTGATGGGTTCCTAGAACACTTATCTAATGTAGGAAGCCTGTACTACAAGGGGCCTGCCCTCCAAAAAATATTTCCGGTTTTGTTGTTGTTGTTGTTGTTGTCGTCCTCCCCTCCCCCCCATATAGCCTCTTTAAGAACATTGCCCCAGCCCTACACAGTGTTGCCACCTAGCTGGCACTGTAACCGCATCTCTAAAAGGCCACCCCACTCTTCTATAAACTCAGTGTCTTCAAGATGATGGGGAACATAGTAAGACCAGTGAATACCATGAAGGTCCCATTGTCACACTTCTTTGGCTATGAAGTGAGTTTCTTGATCAGAGGCAATGTTGTGCAGAATACCATGATGGATAAGGCATTCTGCAAGTCCATGGAAGGTAGTTTTGGCAGAAGCATTGCATTCAGGAAAGGCAAATCCATATCCAGATTAAATGCCTATTCCAGTAAGGACAAACGATGCCCCTTCCATGACGGTGCTATAGCAAGTGGAAGTTCATGTTGTTAGCTAAGCACACGCATAATCTCCAGCCCTAACACCATGGCCTTTTTTGTTCATGAGCCCATTGAGAGATGACGAGAGTGACTGACAGGAATCTACAGAATGGGTCATGCTATCTACTTGATTATTAAAATCCTCCTTTGCTGATATTATGCCTTGAAGAGTATTCACGTGGAGCACAAATATCTTCACATGCTTTGCCCATTCAGAGAGGTGAATCTGCAAACCTCTTCTCCAAATTTATTTATCAGCAATTTTCTAATCATTTTTCTTCCAAGTCCCTGACCATCTAGCCAATCACTGGCCACAGTATCAGTCCATGAACCAGTAAACGAACACATCTGGCCATTTCTTCTTTCAAGTAAAGTGGATAACTGGTTGTACTGCCCAAAGTTCTGCCCACTGGGAAGATTTCCCTTTACCATTGACCTTCAGGGGTGTCCCAATAAAGGGCTATAATGATGCAGATGTCCAAATTTTATAGGTGTTGCCTTTATATCACACAGAGCCATCTATAAATGAGGCCCTAGTCTTCTCCCTCTCTGTTAACTGGTCATAAAGAATTCTCCATGAGGCCATAGGTACAGGCTGGGATAGAGAAGGCAGTGTAGCAAGAGTAGAACGCATGGCAGTTGGGCCACTTCTTCATACAACATATTTGTATCTTCAGGACCTGCTTCATGTACACACCGCTCCTATCTGATGATGGAGTGCTGCTGTGCGTGTCCAACTTTATGGCTTCATGAGTTACACCACACCCATTTCATGAAGGGCAGCTCAGGCCACATGGCAACGTGGTGACTCACAGTCAAACATTTAGTTTCACCAAGACCCAGTAGGAGGCCAAGAGTTGTCTCTCAAAAGGGGAGTAGTTATCGATGGATGAGGTGTCACCTGTGCTGTGGTTCACCTCTAGGGATCTGTCAAAGGCTCCAAACAGCATCCCTACCTGCCACGGATACCTACCTGCCACGGATACCTCTAGTACCACTGGATCTGCTGGATCATATGACCTAAGTGTCAGAGCAGCAACCTGGACCTATTGTAGAACCGTCTCCTGTCCTGGCTCCCTCTCAAAACTAGCAGCTCTTTGAGTCATCGGGTAGATGGGCTGGAGTAACACACTCAAATGAGAAATGCTTTGCCTCTAAAATCTAAATAGGACCACTAGACATTGTGCCTCTTTCTTGATTATAAGGGGGCCCAGATACAGCAACTTAGCCTTTATCTCAGAAGGGCCCTCACTACTGGACCCCTAAAAATTTCATTGAGGTTGAAAGACCCTGAGTTCCAGTGAGACATATTTATCACAAATGATATATATCATAAATGATAAGTTGAAACACAAATGTCTTAGCAATAAGTCTAGAGTAATTGCACTTCTTGCTTATTGGGTACAATCAGCGTATCTCATCAATGTAATGGGCCAGTGTGATATCTTGCAGAAAGGTAAGGTGGTCAAGTTTTTTGAAAACTAAATTATGATATAGAGCCAGAAAGTTGATATACCACTGAGGTAGGATAGTGAAGGTATACTGCTGGAAAACAAACTGCTTCAGGTGTGACTTATGAATGGAGATAGAGAAAAGGCATTTGCCACAGCAATAGCTGCATACCAGGCAGCAAAGGATGTGCTAATTTGCTCAAGCAATGAAACCACATCTGGTACAACAGCTGCAATTTTAGTCATCACTTGGTTCAGCTTATAATATTCGACTGTCATTCTTCAAAATCCACCTGTCTTCTGGCAAATAAGAAAGGTGAATGCGAATGTGGTGGGAATCACCACACTGCATTCTTCAAGTCCTTGATGGTAGCACCAATCTTTGCAATCCTCCAGGAATTGCTTTTTATTTACTATTCTCCCAAGCAGAGGCAGCTCTAGTGGCTTCTACCCTATGGTGGCCTTTCCCACCATATTAGTCAGAGGTCAGAGAACCAAAGTAGGGATTCTGTTAGCTGCTAAGTATGTCTATTCCAATAATTCATTTTGGAAGTAAGGAGGTAACTCCAGGATGGGTTCAGGGACCCACTAGGCCCACTGTAAGCTAGATCTGAGCTAAAAATCCATTGATCACCTGAACACCATAATACTGCACTCTAACTGGAGGGAACAGTGATGTTTTGGGTCTCCTGGAGTCAATGTCAGTTGATACTCAGTGTGCAGTAGTCTCCAAAAGTTCTGATTATTTTCTTTACTGCAATACACAGTTATCCTGGTAGAAGGCCATAGGTCCCTTGTGGAAAGGTTGGAAGAAAGATTAACAGCATAAATTCCCATTAGTGTACTAGGGTCCTTTTTTGATGGGAACTGTCTTCTTCATTAAAGGGGTTCTGGTTCTGTAAACTATGCTCAAGTCTGAAAATTGAGGGTGTGTTTTGGGTTTTTTGTTTTTTGTTGTTGTTTTGTTTTTTAGGATTTGAGTTAGACTTTTGTCCACTTGACCTGGAAGTTTTCTGCGTATACAGCTCAATTAAGTTATTAGTATGCTTCTTGTCTGTTTCACTTCTAAGAACACCATGCTCAACTAGCCAATGCCATGGTGCTCCAGGAGCCAGACTGTCCTTGCCGTTGTTTTGCCTCTGCTATCCATTACAGTAACTATGACCACCGTGCTTTTGGTGGTTTAGAGCTTCCCCTTGGACCCTGCAGCCCCAGAATCCAATTATTCTCACTGCATTGAAGATTTCCAATTGAGTGGCTGTAGTTCCCACTGTAAGGTCTGGCCCGCAGAGAAGAGCAATCATGGAGCTCGTCAGGGATGCTAGGGCTCCCCTCATAAATCTGTTTCTCAAAGTGTTGGTGAAATGTGTCTTCTGGACCCTCCCATGGTGGGTGAGTAAGTTTTAAGTGACAAATCCACTCTAGCATTCCAAAACTTGTAAGCCTTTGAATGTCTTCCTCTACTTTAAACCAAGGGAGATTGGGCATCTCCAGCTCACTCACAATGGATCATCTTTTGGCCACTGTTTCAGCCTACTGACCAGACACACTGTTAGCACCATTCCTAACTCTCTGAGGTGCAACAGAATCTGTGCTCAGTGAGCCTATATCAATAAACTTAGCCTGGTCCAACTTTATGCTCTTTTCACCATTATCTCACACCCTAGTATCCATTCCCACACATGTTCCCCAAATTTCTGTCTGTTTCTATTAGAATAATAAAGTCATTCTTTTGTAGCACAATACACCTCCTTATGGTTCTACTTTGAACTTCACATTTACAGATTTATTGGGACTGGAGTTTATTTTTAGTCCTAGAAGCAAAGAGGGGTGACTGTGGTGGGTGCTGAGTATTCTCAGTCATGTCTTGCTTGACAACTGTCTCTAGGGAGGCCACTACCAATTCCTCAGACAATGCAAGGTTAATCCCCTCAGAGGAACACAGAAAGGCCTGTCCCACTGTGGGTGGAGATGCCAGGTCCCCTGTAAAAAAAGAGACTCAGCAAAATTTAGGGGCTCAGTGTCCCCAACGTCATCAGGGTCTTCCAACATGTCTTCATCCCAGCTCACAGGAGCTCATCCCTGTTGATGCCCTCAGTTTAACAGTAGACACCTTCTGAAGCTGAGAGTAAAAACTTGCTTATAATTTTAAAAATGCAAATAAAAACTCTGCTGAGATATCATTTTGTCACCTATCAGATTGTCAAGTCCCACGAGTCTATAAAATATGCTTTGTTGGTAAAGCTATGGGGAAACTGCCACTACAGGTCATATAGTGACAGAACATAAAATGTCCCCATGCCTGCAGAGGGGAATTTGGCAACATCAAGAAAAATGTTGTATATTTTTACCAGGAATCCCAAAGGCGCAGGATTACAGGCTGATGTAACTAACCCTGATGGTACAGAAGTTGGTGGCAAAACCCTACTGGGGAGAATTATTTCAAGTGACCCCAAACCACAATATTTTAACTGCACATCCTTAGTGAGATATATGCACAGAACTAAAAGAACTATAAAAGAATCTTGTTGGCCACCTGCAGCGGTTCATACTTGCAGTCCAAGAGGTAGAAGGATCACTTGAAGCCAGGAGTTCAAAGCGAGACCCCGTCTCTACAAAAAATGTAAATAACAACAACAAAAAAACCTCAACCAGGCATAGTAGCATGTAGCTACAGTTCTAGCTACTAAGGAGGCTGAGACAGGAAGATTGCTTGAGCCCAGAAGCAAAAAAATTTTAATTTTTAATATCAATATTAGTATTTTTGAAGCAAGTATGTGTGTGTGTGTGTATACATAGCATAACAAGGCAAATAATTACTATTGTCATCAGAAACCAATATTTCTTTTTTTTTTTTAGTTGAAGTACCACTCTGTCACCCAGGCTGGTGTGCAGTGGCATGCTCACGGCCACCGCAGCCTCGACCTGCTGGGCTCAGGTGATCCTTCCACCTCAGCCTTCCAAGCTGACACTACAGGCATGTGCCACCGTGCTTGGCTAATTTTTGTATTTATTGTAGAGATGAGGTCTCACCAAGTTGCCCAGGCTGGTCTCGAACCTGTGGGCTCAGGCAATCCTTTCACCTCCATCTCCCAAAGTGCTGGGATTATAGGCATGAGCCACTGTACCTGGCCAGAAACCAAGATTTCTAAATAAGTAAGAACCCCACAGACTTAAACTTGAGTCAGAACTATTAGAACAATCTCATCTCAAATCTCTTCTTTTAAAAAGGCACCCATTTCCTAGCTCTCTCCACCCAAGGTTTCAATGCAATGACTACACAGTAAAAGTGGACACCTAATAAAAACAGAACCAGGCACCCTGGAGAAATGGGTGCTTATGAGTCTGGGATAAAAATTGTACACTAATCTGGGACTTCTTTATGTGATAGAAAGCAGGTAAGCTAACAAAGACTAATAGGATTACAGCAAAAGAATACAGGTGCCAGTCTGAAGGCTTATAGAAGGCCAATTGGAGCACCAAAAGTGAAATCGTTATGGTTATTTCACATATATATAGATTTATAATTTTGTAATCTAAAGATATTTTTTCAAAAATAAGAAAAAAACCCTCACCAGTCACCATTAGAAGTTGCTGAAATACCAATTCATTACTATTAGAATTGACCAAAAAAAACAAACAAAATTACACATTTAGCCTGCCTTTACTGTGTTAATTGTAAATTAGGGTTACTAAGTAGATGATGGAAGAATATTTTTCTTTGTAGGAAAAAGCCAGCTACTAAATGCAGAATAAATAACTTAATTAGAATTTCACAATTTTATAAACCTAGGAAATAATGGATCCAGGCCATCATCATTGCTGAATGCAAAATAATTTTTGGTGAAAGATTGACAGGGAGCTTTAAAATGAGGAAATCAGCCCCATAATGCCAAACAAACAGACCAATCAGCATTATTAAAAATGATACAAACTTTTGATGTGATGCCATAGGGAGTTCACATCACCTGAGACATATTCTTCCCAAAAAGTTTAGCTAGAATCAAATCAAGTCAGTTTACAGGAAATTAGCTGAGCGGGGAGGATGGGGGAGCAAGAAATGAAACCATATTGACGCCATAAGGATAGAAAAAGTACACCATTATATGACACAATCAGGAAATAATCAGTCAGTCAAAAATGCAGGGCATTCTACAAGATAATTGACCCATTTCACCACTAAATTGGTGACATTAAAAAAGAAAAAAGAACTGTTAGAGAAACAAATAATCTTTAAAACCATACCAACCAAATGTATACTGCATGTACCTTTAAAAAAATTTTTTGAGCAAACCAATTCTAAAAAGACATTTATGAGACTACTGAAAAAATTCATGTGAAATTATTTTTAATTTTATTAGCTATGATAATGGTGTTTATGTAAAACAAAGAAAGAAATATCATCTGCTAAAGATGAGTATTCAAATAGAAAATAAGCTTTTAAATACATACCATTTAAAACATCATAAATGATCAACTACATAGAAATAAATCTAAAATGTATAAGACTTATCTTCAAGAGACTCTAAAATCATTGGAAAAATTAAAGAGAACAGAAATAAATGAAGGTTAGAACATATTATACCCAGGGTTTTAAAGAGTGAATATTGTTAAGATGTAAATTTTCTTCAACTTGATTGATGGATTTTATGAGATCCCAAACAAACTCCTATAGTTTTCTCCCCCGTGGAACTTGAAAGCTGACTCACCAATTTGTATGAAAATGCAAAATGCCAAGAACAGCAAGGATACTTTCAAGAATAAGATGTGAGAAATTGCTTTATTAGATATCAGGACTTAAAATAAATCTTCAATAATTAAGAAATCATAGTACTCGCATAAAACATCTTACACTGGGGAACATGATATTGAGCCTAGAAACTAACCATATACATAGACAATTGATTTATGACAAGGATAGTGCTGTGGAATGTTGGGAAAATGCGGCCTTTCTAAAAAATGGTGCTAGGACAGTGCAATATTTCTGTAGGAATACAAAATTGTATACAGTACCCCCCCATCTGAAGTTTTGGTTTCAATTACCCACAGACCAATGCAGTCAGAAGATAGGTGAGTACAGTATAATAACATATATTGAAAGAGAGAGCCCAGATCCACATAACTTCTATTATAGTATATTGTTATAACATTCTATTTTCTTACTTGTTATTATTGCTAACCTCTCACTGTGTCTCATTTGTAAGTTAAACTTTACCACAGGCATGTATGTATAAGATAGCACCTAGAATATATGGAGCTCATTACTATCCGTGGTTTCAGGCATCCACTGGGGTGTCTTGGAAAGTATTCCCTGAAGATAAGGGAGGATTACTGAACTTAATTCACAGTGTACCTAAAAATCACCCCAGGTGGATTATAAACCTAAGGCAAAGGCACAGTAATAAAGTTTAAAGAGAGAGCATAGGAGAGTCACTTTATAACCATAAGGTAATAAAGATTTCTCAAGTGACATAATGTAGTCAGAGATGAGAAAACTGAAGAGCAGCTGGAGTTTGTCTGGGGATGTAGTCTGGCCCTACTGACCTACGACGGCGTTTTTCTAACTTTTATGTCTTTACCCAATGCAATACATACACACACACACACACACACACACACACACACACACACACACGTACATAACCCAATTCTTTTATAGCTGAAAGAATTTTATAAAATAACACCATCTATGAGGTGGCCAAATATTTCATTTCTTCACTATATTATTCTTATCTATTTTTTAAAAAAATCTTGTTTGTGATCCATTAAAATGAACATGAACTGCTAAGAGTCTGCAATGCTCAGTTTGAAAATCATTAATTTAGCCAGGTGCAGCAGTTCACACCTGTAATCCCAGCCACATGGGAGGCTGAGCATGGAGGGCTGCTTCAGTCCAGGGGTTCAAGAACAGCCTGGGTAATGTTGCAAGGCCCCATCTCTATAAATTAATTTTTTAAAAGAGAAAAGCAAGCAAGGGTTGTGAAATGCAACCCAGGTGGGGAAGGGTGGCACCTGCACGGTGAGCCTGGAGAAAGGCTGAACAGACATCTCCCTGCAGAGGGGGTTGAAGCACTGTGTGGCTCTCTCCGGCATGCCTCGGGATAGAGTACTGAAAAGATGCTGCAAATCCTCTCTGCAAACACATGCCTTAATACAAGTCTAAAAGATTCCCACAAAGTTCCAGAGAACATGAGCTTACCCAAATGACTGAGCTTATGAAGAAACAAGCCCTTATGAATGCCAGTCAGCAGAAACCACAAACTTCAGAATCAGATTGACAAAGCCTGAAGATACTGGAATGATACTGAAGAATATAAAATACTTACACTTAATGTTTAAAGACATAAAATAGGGGTGGAAACTATGATGAAGAAAGATGAAACTGCAAAAACAGAGCACATCTGAAAGAAGAATTCCTGGAAATGGGAAATGTAATCATACAAATTATAAAGCGTATGCATGACTTAAACAACAGATTAGGACATTTTGATAGTCCCCTCTCAAGAAGTGATGAAGCTAGAAAACAAAAAAATAGAAAGTGTGTAAAATAAGATAACATAATTAACAAGCTTGTCTAATACACACATAAGACAGTGCCACATCCAACTTACTTTTAAGCTCATGTGGAGCATGTATCAATTCATAAGAGTACTCTTACTAAGTTTCACAGAATTGTTAGAAATACTCTCTTTTCTCAGTGTATTTAAGTTAGAAAGCAAAAATCTGAAAGAATTAAAAAAGATAAATGAAAACACTAGTACATTTTTGGTAGGAAAGTGTATAGCCACTATGGAAAACAGTATGGGGGTACCTCAAAAAAAAGTAAAAATAGAATTATCATATGATCCAGCAATCTCACTGTGGGCATATATTCAAAAAAAGAAAATCATCTGCACCCCATGTTTAATACAGCACTATTCACAATAGGCAAGATAGGAATCAACCTAACTGTCCATCAAAGGATGAGTAGATAAAGAAAATGTGGTATAATACACAGTGTCATACTATTCGGTCATTAAAAAGCCGGGCAAGAAAGACAAATATTGCATGTTCTCACACATATGTGGGAACTAAAAAAAATGAACTCATGGAGGTAGTGAATAGAAGGATGGTTACTAGAGGCTAGGAAGTATAGTGGAGGGGAGACACAGAGAGGTTAGTTAATGGGTACAAAAATGCACTTAGACATTGTTAAGATGTCCATCCTACCAAAGGCAATCTGCAGATTCAACCCATTGAATTACCAGCATCAATCTTCTCAGACCTGGAAACAACAATACAGAAATTCATATGGAAATATAAACAACCACAAATAGCCAAAACAATCCTTAGCAAAAGAAAAAAGCGGGAGGTATCACACTTCCAGACTTCAAACTCTACTATAAGGCTACAATAATCAAAACAGCCTGGTATTGGTACAAAAACAGGCATATAGACCAATGGAGCAGCAAAGAGATTCCGGAAGCAAAACCTCAATTTCTCAACAAACTTATCTTGGACGAAGCCTCCACCAACAACCACTGGGGAGAAGGGAACACATTCAGTAAATGGTGCTGGGAAAACTGGCTGACCACATGCAGAAAATTGAAACAGGATCCATACCTAACACTATACATAAAAATCAACTCTACATGGATCAAAGAACTAAATGTCAAACCTCAAACTATAAGACTCTTAGAAAATGCAGGAAACACTCATTCAGAAGTTGGAACAGGCAACCAATTCCTGATCGAGACACCAGATGCCCATGCCGTAAGAGATAAGATAGACAAGAGGGACCTCATCAAACTGAAAATCTTCTGCAAAGCCAAAGAAATCATCAAGGGAGCAGGGAGACAGCCCACAGACTGGGAAAAAATGTTTGCCAACTGTGTATCCTGATCTATAAGGAACTCAAACGTGCCAAAAAGAAAAAAACAAACAGCCCTATTAAAAAGTGGACAAAAGATATAAATAGACACTTCTCAGAAGAAGTTATACAAGCAGCCAACAGACACATGAAAAAATGTTCAGCCTCACTAATCATCAAAGAAATAACTCCAGTCAGGATGGCCATCGTCAGTAACTCAAAAAACAACAGATGCTGGAGAGGATGCAGGGAAAAGGGAACACTTCTACTCTGTTAGTGGGAGTATAAACTAGTACAACCTCTATGGAAAACAAAGTGGCTATTCCTAAAAGATCTCAAAATCGGCCTCCCATACAACCCAGCAATCCCCTTCTGGGAATATACCTGGAGGAACTCAAATCATTCTACAAAAAAGATACCTGCACACACATGTTTATTACAGCACTATTCACAATAGCAAAAACATGGAACCAACCGTGCTGCCCATCAAAAGAGGACTGGATTTTTAAAATGTGGTACATATACACGATGGAATATTTTGCAGCTATAAAGAAGGACAAAATTATGAACTTTGCAGCAACTTGGATGGACTTAGAGTCTGTAATACTCAGTGATCTATCACAAAAACAAAGAGCTGAGTACCACATGTTCTCACTCATAAGCAGACTCTGAACAATTAGCATAATACTATAAGAAAGGGACTGGCAGAAGTGAGAAAGTGCCAGGGGAGGGGGCAGGGAGCACACTTCATCAATAAGGGTACCTGATCTCAAACCAGGTGACATGGGGACCAAAGTGAGGCCCAAACATTACCTGTGCAATGACCATTTGTATACCTAACCCTGAATTGTACCCCACATCTTAAAAATTAAAATTAAAAAAGAGAAAGCCCCCTAAAAAAAGATTCCTAAAAGATCTAAAAATAGACCTTCCATATGACCCAGCAATCCCCCTTCTGGGAATATACCTGAAGGAACTCAAATCATTCTATTAAAAAGATACCTGCACATGCATGTTTATTGCAGCATTATTCATGATAACAAAAACATGGATCCAACCATGCTGCCCATCGAAAGTGAACTGGATTTTTAAAATGCGATACATATACATATGGAATATTATACAGCCATAAAGAAGGACAAAATTAAGAATTTTGGAGCAACTTGGATGGATTTAGAGTCTATAACACTCAGTGATCCGTCAGAGAAACAAAGATCTGAGTACAACATGTTCTCACTCATAAGCAGACCCTGAACATTTATCATAATACTATAAGAAAGGGATTGGCAGTAGTGGGGCACTGCCAGGGCAGGGGAGGAAGCAAACAATATCAATAAGGGGACCTGATCTCAAACCAGGTGAAGTGGGGACCAAAGGGAGGCCCAAATTTTACCTGTACAGTGACCACTTACGTACCTAATACTGACTTGTATCCCACATCTTTCAAATAAAAATAAATAAATGACTAATGCAGTTAGATAGAAGAAATAATTTCTAGTGTTTGATATCACATTAGGGTCACTAGAGTTAACAGTAACTTAATGTATATTTCAAAATAGCTAGAAGAGAAGATTTGAAATCTTTCCAACACAAAGAAATGATAAACATTTTAGATGAGGTGAGGGATACCCCAATTACCAAGCATCCATTGTATGCTTGTATCAAAATATCACAAGAACTTCATAAATATGTACAACTATTATATATTTATAAAAAAATTAAAAATAAAAAGAAGGAAGAGTAGGAGAGAAATAAAAATATGCCTCCCAATAATTTGGGACTTAATGAAAGGGTTATAGAAAAGTATGGCCAGTGTGTATGTAGTGAAACAACAAGGAATAGGGCAACATCACAAGGTCTGGCAACCTTAGGAGACCATGATCTTCATAAGGATTGGAGGAGTGAAAGAGGGGTTTGTTCTCAGAGTCCAGGCAAGAGAGGTCTGTGAGAGACAGCTGTGATGGAAGAGGGAGAAGGATGGCCTGAGCCTGGGAGGTTGAGGCTGCAGTGAGCTGTGAGCATGCCTCTGTATTCCAGCCTGGGCGACAGGGTGAGACCCTGACTCAAAAACACCAAAAAATGAAAAACACTTTTAAAAAACTATAATAGTATAAAGCTAAAGGAAATGAACTGATTTAATGCATCCATTTGCACACCTTAGAGAGATAATGTTGAGCTTAAAAAGCAAGTTACCAAAAGATAGTTATGTAAAAAAAGTAAGTATACAAAACAATAGACTATATTAATAGGCTATATTAATATAGTTTATTTTTTACTAAGCTATATTAATGAGTCTATTGTTTAAAACCTGTATCAATGATTTCCCCCCCTTTTTTTTCTTTTCCTTTTTGGTCTTAGGAATCCTTCACACTCTTAAAATTATAGAAAAATCCAAAGAGCTTTATTTTATTTGGGTTGTATTTATGGATATTTCCCAATATAAGAAGTTAAAACTGAAAAAGTTTTTTAAAATAGGAACATAAGTATTCATTCTATTAGGCATCAGAGCAATGATATCACCACTCATCATAAAGCCTTTGGGAAGCTCCACTGTACTCTCACAAAATAATAAGTAACAAAAATGTAAAAAATGTCTTAGTATTATTGTGAAAATATATTTGATCTTGCTATCTCCCCAAAAGGGTCTATGGGACTCCCCATGGGTCCTGGATCACACTTTGAGAACAAATGCATCACATAGTTTAGAGAGATATTTATAGGAAATAAATGTATTAAAATTATAAAAAATGTGTTGGAAGGGCACACTTTTAAAATCTCGGCGAAGTTATGCTGCAATGACAATTCCCAAATCCTGTGTGCTTACGTTGAAGTTTGATTTTCTACTTATATATCCATCAGCCCACATCCTTGTCACTCCAGTGTGCAGGTAGATAGAGTACACACGCTGGGACCTTGCCAGGCTTGTGGCACATGAAAGAGAAAGGAAACCACTGCTGCTCAGAAGAGACATGGTCACTTACACCCACACTTGTCTGACCAAAGCGATTCACATGGCCAACCTTGACGGCAGTGTGGTGGAGAAAATAATCTTTCCCCAGTGAAGGGCAACAAATAAAAAGAGGCTGTAATACTGAGTGATCTATCACAGAAACAAAGAACCAAGTATCACATGTTGTCACTCATAAGCGGACCTTGAACAACTATCGTAATACTATAAGAAAGGGACTGGTAGCAGTGGGAAACTGCCAGGAATCCACACGTCCTGGCTTCAGTTTCTAAGCATTTGACTTTAGGCAAGTCCCTTAAGGTATCTGTGCTTTAGGATGGGGATCATAAAGGTACCTGCCTTATAAGGTTGTTGATATATAAAGTTTATACATAAAGGATCAATATATCAAAAATGCTCAGAATCGTGCTTAACTAGAGGTGGGGAGGAGGGGTAGGAAGAAAGGGACAGAGAGGGAGAGGAAGGGGAGAAGGAGAGAGATCACGTGGTATAGAAATCCCCGGGTGAGACTGCAAAACAGAGAGTTCTTCCAAGTCATGGGGAGAAGGACCAAGCTGGAGAGATCTTAGACTCTTAGGTCTCAATCTCTAATTGAAGAAGGGGCCGACTGCTACCTTCAAAATATATGAAACTCATGGCAATCTGAAATTAACTAAAGCTACAACCCAGACCCAAACCAGCTCAACTGCAAGTTAAGGGGGAAATAGAATTATATTGTTGTAAATATCTTATACTTTTAATGGCATTTCATAATATTATTCACAGAAGAATGTGATAAGTTAAAAATCCATGACACAGAAAGATAATAGAAAAAATTGCCAAACATTTTGAAATTAAATAGCACACCTTTAAATTTTAGAAGATAAACATAGAACTGAATAAAAATAAAAATACAATTTATCAAAATACGTGGAGTGCAGCTAAAGAAGAGCCAAGATGCTGATGTTAGATGTTAGATGTTAGAAAAGAGGAAAGATCCTAAACAATAATTTAAGGTTTTCTTCTCTTGAAACTGGAAAAAGAATAGCAAAATGAACTCAAAGCAAGCAAAAGGAAGGAAATCATACAGGTGAGAGCAGAAATCCATGAAACTGAAAACAGGAGAATGCAAAAAAATTAATGACACAAAAAGCTGTTTCTTCAAACAATAAATCAAAAAATTAGCCGGGTGTGGTAGCACACGCCTGTAGTTCCAGCTACTCGGAAGGCTGAGGCGGAAGGATGGCCGGAGCCCAGCAGGTCGAGGCTGCTGTGGCCGGGAGCGGCCACTGCACTCCAGTCTGGGCGATGGAGTGAGACACCAACTCAAAAAAAAATCACTATTATTAAAAACTCTCTAGCAAGACAAAACAAAAAACACACAAATATCAGTATCGGTAATAAAACTAAGGGTATCACTACAAAATCTGCAGCTGTTAAAAATGATAAAAGGGAATATTATAAACAATTTTACACTATCAAACATTTAAAGAATTGACAGCAATTTTACACAAGTTCTTCCAGGAAATTGAAAAAAAAGGAACACTTTGCAATTCGTTTTCTGAGGCTGATACTAAAACAAGACAAAAACCATAACAAAGAGGAAAAACATAGACAAATATTTTTCATAAACTTTAACTCAAAAACCCTCCACAAAATATTAGTAAATTTGATACAAAAATGTACGATTTTTTTAAAGCACTGATCAAGTGGGATTTATTCCAGGAATGTAAGACTGGTTTAACATTTGCAACCAATTAATGTAATCCACCCAAGTTAACTAGCTAAAGAAGGAAGTGACACAAAAAAGAATTTGACAAAATCTAATACTCGCACATGGTAAAAACTCCCAGTGAATTAGGAATACAAAAGAAGCAACTGAATTTGACTTAAAAAAAATCTACCAAAACCTACGCCCATATTGTACTTAACGGTGATAAACTGAGTGTTTTCTTTCTAAAATCAGGAGCAAGACAAAGATATCTTACTTTCAACACTTTTATTCAACATAGTACTGGAAATTTCATCTACTACAATAGGATGAGAAGAGGAAATTAATGACAGGCAGAATAGAAGGAAAGAGACAAAGCTACCTTTGGTTTCAGATGACATGATTGCCCTCATAGAATACTCCTGGGAGTATACAAAAACAAAGGCCTAGAACTAATAAGTGACTTCAGCAAGGTTACAGAATACAATATTAACACAAAAATATCAATCATTATATCTATACAAATATATATATAAATTCCAACATTTCTGTCTACTAAAATGAATAAGCAGAAGCCAAAATTTAAAACACAATACCATTTAAAATCACTCCAAAGAAAATGAAGTACTCAGGAGATGAACTCAACAAAAAATGGACAGTATCAACATGCTGAACATGATGAAATAACTGATAAAAGAAACTAGAGAAGACCTAAATAAGTGAAGAGGTACCATGTCCATAGACAAGAAGACTCAACATAGGAAAGATTAATCATTTCCAAAATAATTAGAATATAATTTCCACTAAAATCCCGGCAAGGTTTTGTAGATGTTGACAATCTTACTCCAAAATTTATGTGGACAAGCAGGGACCCTAGAACAAACATAATCTTGAGGAAAATAAGAATAAACTGGCAGAAAGCACTGCACCCAATGTTAAGACTTACTATATAGCCACCAAGATGAAGAGTGTGGTGCTGGTGGAGAGGCAGACACGCAAGTCCGCGGAATAAAGCAGAGAACCCAGAAATAGAGTATTTAGTTAATATAAATATTAATATAAATACTAATGTAAATATTCTGAACTAATTTTTGACATGGGGGCAAAAGCAGCTCAGTGGAAGAAGTATGGCCTTTGGGACAACTGGGCACCCATAAGCAAAAAACAGCAAACAAACACACCCAGAAACGAAAATTAGCTTCAGAGTAAACCTCACACCATATACAAAAATAAACCCAAAAGGGATCACAGATTTACATTTTAAATTATGCAGCTTTCAGAAAAAAAACCCAGGAGAAACATCTTTGGGATCTAGGACTAGGAAAGGCATCTCAGGCACAAAAAGCACGATCCTCAAAAGGAAAAAATACAAAGCTGGGCCTCACCAAAATTCAAAACTTTTGCTCTGTGAAATAATCCATGAAGAGGATTAAAACACAAGTACAGATTGGGAGGAAATATTTGCAAAACACATATTCAACAAAGGATTAATATTTAGCATATGTAAAGAATTGTTAAAGCACAACAGTAAAAAAGCCCCAAAACCCCATCACAAAAAAAGGCATAGATATAGATATGCACAGATGTTTCACAAGAGGATATTCAGATATGAAATAATCACATGAAAAAATATTAACATCATTATCTTTCAGGGAAATGCAAAATAAAGCCACAATGAGATATCACTGTACAACTGTCAGAATGGCTAAAACAAAAAGTGACAGCATCAAATGCTGACAAGGATGCAGAGAAACTGGATCAGGTTTTCATTGTTGGGAGGACTGTAAACTAGTACAATCATTCTGTAAAACAGTACGGCAATATCTTATACAATAAATGTACAATTACTATATGACCCAACAGTTGCACTCTTAGGCATTAACTCCAGGGAAACAGTAACTTTGATTCACACAAAAACATGCACAAAAAATTTATAACAAATTTATTTATAATAGCCAAAACACTGAAGACAACACAGATGTCCTTCAACAGATTAGTGGTTAAAAGAAATGTGGTACACGCCCACAATGAAATGCTACTCAGATTATAAAATGAAGAAACCACTGATAAACATGACAATTTGAATGATTTGCTAGAGACTTACAGTGAATGAAAAAAAAAACCAATCTCAAAAGTTATATCCACCATGACTCCACTTATATAGCATTATTAAAAACAAACAAAAAAACATGAAGATGGAGAACAAATTAGTTTTTGCCAGGATTAGAAATGGGATTAAGGGAAGTAAGTATTGTATAATAATAAAAGGAAAATGGCCGGATGTGGTGGCTCGTGCCTGTAATCCCAGTTCTTGGGAGGCCGAGACCAGGAGTTCGAGACTAGCCTAGACAACATAGCAAAATGTCATCTCTACAAAAAAAACAAAACAGAAAAACCCACACAATCAAGAAATTAGCTGTGCATGGTGACGTGCCTGTAGTCCCAGCTACTCAGGAACCTGAGGTGGAAAGAATCACCTGAGCCCAGGAGGTGGAAGCTGCTGTGAACCATGATCGTCATGACTGTGCCTGCGGACAAGCGGAGACCCCCAACTAAAAAAAGGGGGTGGGGGGAGGAAATGAGGGACTCTTGTGATGGAACTGGAACTGTTCTACGTCTTGACTGAAGTGTGGGTGCATGAATCTACACCTGTAATAGAACTGCATAGCACTAAATAGACTCACTTAAGACCACATAAATGAGTACATGTGTAACTGAAAGCAGCCTTTCATGAAAAAACTCATAAATTTGTTGTACGACTCTATTTCAGAGTCCTTAAATAGATATTTTTGACAAGAATGTTAAACAATTCTATTACTGCTTTTTAGGAGAGGGTTTGCAATTATCCTCACACCATCACTCTTACTGTAGGACTCCAGTCCAAGTTTGGATGCATACCCAACACTAGCTTGAATAGGGCAGCTGGTGCAAACAAGTGGGAGGACTCAGCAACTCCAGACCTGTATTCCAACAGGAGCACTGCAGAAAGTCCTATGGGGGCCAAAAGGACCCAAGCAGCCTACACAAGTCCAGCGCCCAGGGCACTTAATAACAAATGTTTTGGCAGTGCAGGAGCTTCTGTAGACAATCTGTGCAATCTTCCCTGCTCTTGAAACCTGTGATCCATTTATCATCTCTGTGAAATCTAGTATATAAATATTCACACTCTTTCCTCACTTAAATGACATGAGGAGGTGCTGCAGGAAATTGAAGGCTACTCTTCTGACAATGATATTGAGTATGTCATATTATTTTAAGGACATTGTTTGTGATATCCAGTAAACCTCAGTTTGAACTTCATGAGATCACTAAAGATATTTAAATTATTTTCCAAATTATTTACCAAAAGTCTTTCTAAATTTTGAAAGAAATCAGAGTCCATTATTAGTTAATATATCCTATTAAATTCAGATTTAATTGTGCTATAGTTCATATTTTTACTATTAATTTTGTAGCACACCATAAAGCATGTTGCATCCTAATAATCTAGAATAAATTGAGTGTATAATAATCGTTTAACTTGGTATTAGTATGAATTAGCATATGATGAAAAGGGTTTATAGGATAGTCTGTTCATGGATTAAAGTTAACATCTGTTACGGGATTTTTCTTCCTCTTTCCTGCAAAGAACCTTTGGTGGGTGGGGGACGCCCCTCACTTGGCTTTGTGTTCACGTGAAAGACATGTGAGACTGACTGTGCAAAATTTGGGGATAAAAGACCTGTTGCAATTCCCAATAAACGGCATCTTCATCCTCACATCAGGTGTCCAGTTTCTCTCTTTCTCTCCCTCTCTCTATTTCCCCCTTTCTATCTTCCCCCCAAACGCCGACGCCGTCTCCACCTTTGGGAACCCCTCGACTTTGCGGGAGCAGGACTCCGGCAGGTGACAGAGACCCTGACCCCCCTTAAAAAAAAAGCATAAACTGTCAAGTACAAAAAGTAGAGAAGTGAGGTGGTAGCAGGCAGAGAATTCAAAATAATTCTGAAAAACAGCAGATTTATAGGTAGTAAGTGCTTCAGCAGAGTGCGAAGGGCTCAAACCCACAGCCTACAGAGAAGGAAGTCAACCAGAAGTGACCTAATTCATGTTGCAGAATCCAAAATAAGCTCAGAAATTGGTGGCACAGGGTACTACTGCACGCTGAAATGAGAGGCGATTCAAAGACTGTATTGTGAGTTAAGTGATTTGCAGATTTCTTCTCTCCCACGCAGCCTGATTGACAAGCCACAGCCACAGCCACTTAGGCAAAAGACCCAAGATGAGTCTAGGCGTAGATCTCTTTGCATTTATCATTCTTGGGAGTTCATTTAGTTTACTGAATGTGTCATTTCTGCCCAATTTAGGAAGTTTTCAGCCATTATTCCTTCAAATATTTTTTTGTATCCTTTCTTTTTCATTCCTCTCCTTCTGAGACTTTTATTACATGTTAAAACTTGATATCCTTGGCCAGGCTCGGTGGCTCAGCCTGTAATCCCAGCACTTTGGGAGACCGAGGTGAGTGGATTGCCTGAGCCCGCGGGTTCAAAACCCACCCGGGCAACTTGGCGAGACCTCATCTCTACAATAAATCAAAAATTAGCCAGGCGTGGTAGTGCGTGCCTGTACGTCTGGCTACTTGGAAAGCAGAGGCAGAAGGATTGCCAGAGCCCAGCAGGTCGAGGCTGCAGTAGCCGGGAGTGTGCCACTGCACTCTAGTCTAGGTGACAGAGTGAGATTCCAACTCAAAAAAAAAGCAAAAAACAAAACTTGATATCCTTAAAGTTCTTTGAGGCACTTTTCACTCTTCTTCATTTTGTTTTCCTTCTGTTCTAAAGATCAGATAATCGCTATCAATCACTGATTCCTCTGCTAGTTCAGATATGCTGTTGAGCAGTTAGTGAATTTTTCATTTTAACTAAATGAAAACGTTATACTTTTAACTTCTACAATTTTCATGTGGTTCTTCTTTTTAAAAAACCATTCCTGTCTCTCTCCCTTTCTTTCTGAGGGTGGGGCTCACTGTAGCCCAGACTGGAGTGCAGTGGCATTTTTACGGCTCACTGCAGCCTTGAACTCCTGGGCTCAGGTAATCCTCCCCCCTCAGCTCCTCCCCCAACCCCCCAGTAGCTGGAACTACAGGTGCCACCACCCTGCCCGGCTTATTTTTCAAGCCTTGTTTTCCAGAGGTTACCGCTGGGTTGGCCTAAGTTCACTAGACAATTTAAACACTTTGAGACACTAAGGCTTCCAGTCTTTGCAAACGGATCCACATGGCTTGGAGAACGCAAAGGTCAGGCACATTACAAGTCTGTTCTGGCTTTTACTTTCTGCCCTTGCAAAGTCATTTGTTCTGCCAGGGATGAGCAGCTTGTGAGGGCTCTCTTTTTTTTTTTTTTTTAGTTGGAGTCTCAGTCTGTCGGCCAGGCTAGAGTGCCATGGCAGGTTCACGGTCACAGCAGCCTCGACCTGCTGGGCTCCGGTGATCCTTCCGCCTCAGCTTTCCAAGTAGCTAGAACCACAGGCATGTGCCACCATGCCTGGTCAATTTTTTGATTTTTTATTGCAGAGATGAGGTCTCTCCAAGTTGCCCAGGTGGTCTCAAACCCATGGTCTCAATCCTCTCAACTCGCCCTCCCAAAGTGTTAGGATTACAGGCGTGAGCCACCATGCCCAGCCTGTGAGGAAGGGCCCTATTAGATCTCTCCTGTGTTTGTACACTTGTGCATAAGTATAACCTTCCAGACCACCAAGTTAATAAGTACAGCTTATTAACACACTCTTTGGCCATCTCATTCCCCGGACCTCCCTATTAAATTTCTGGCTGGTCTGACGGTCACAGTAACCAGATCTCAGGCTACTAGCTGCAGTATTGGATTTTATGATTGTTTGCCACTGGGATTTGTATTGTGTTCAACAATAGCCCTGGGCATAAAATTCCCCCACCTCCCTCCACTCTACTCCAAATAAAGTCAGCCCCCCTTTCACTATCAGTTTTCCCAGCCTGCCCCATCACCCAGGTAGAACTTCCCCATCACATAAAACAGATGGACCTGGGAAGCCAGTAAGGAAATGGAAAGAGCTCCAGATTAAAATACCAGAAACTTTCACTGCTCTTACCCAGATTCAGTAGGTTGTCATGAATAAATGTTCTCAATTATTGCATGCCTTTGGTCAATTTCGAGGCTTTGAATGGTTGCTTTTGATAATTTTGTCTAATTTCATTGTGGGTTTTTTTAGGGAAAGGATTTGTCGAGCTCCTCAGTCAGCCATTCCAGAAGACCCACCCCATAGAAGCTCATTCTAAAGTGATACTGAAAAAAAGAAACTCTATCCTTTGGTACACTGCACAGTAGTCAAGAGAAAAAGGGGGAACCACTAAAAACCCCACCTGCCTTTTGCTACTTGGCTCCTTGAATTCTTGTAGTATTAGATATTATATGCAGAAAACTGTAGATTCTACTCTGGAAGAATTGGCCCCCAAAAGGACACACAACCTTGGGGGATCCAATGAACAAGCTGATTTGAAACTTATCACCTTACAATACAGTCCAGTGGCTGACAAGATACACCACCACACATATATAAACCCATAAGGTTTACAGAGCAAGGTCTACAAATCACGTGTATAGCTCCATGGATACAAAAGGCCTATCTGTATATAACCAGCACAAGGTAAGGAAACATTTCTAGAACATTAGTAGCCTCTCTGTGCTTCTCCCAATCACTATTCTCCTTCCTCCTCAAAGGGAGGATTGCTGTCCCGGTATGGTGACTCAAGCCTGTAATCCCAGCACTTTGGGAGGCCAAGGTAAGAGGATTGCCTGAGTCCAGGAACAACTTGGTGAGACCTCATCTCTACAATAAATCAAAAAATTAGCTGGGAGTGGTAGCATGCACCTGTAGTCCCAGTTACTTGGAAGGCTGAGGCAGATGGTTTGCCTGAGTCCATCAAGTCAAGGCTGTGGTGGCTGTGAGCGTGCCACTGCACTTCAGCCTAGGTGACAGTGACACTATGCTATAATAGTATAGCTGAGCAGATGTAACAGAGACCACATGGCCTGCAAGCTAAAATATTGACTACTTGGTTCTTTAAATTGCTAAGTCATAGTTTCAATTGTTAATTTCTTTTTTTTTTAGTTGGAGTCTTACTCTGTCACCCAGGCTGGAGTGTAGTGGCACGCTCACGGCCACCACAGCCTCGACCTGCTGGGCTTAGGTGATCCTTCCTCCTTAGTCTTCCAAGTAGTTAAAACTACAGATGCACACCACCATGCCCAGCTACTTTTTTGATTTATTGTAGAGACAAGGTCTCACCAAGTTGCCCAGGCTGGTCTCAAACCCCTAGGCTCAGGCAGTCCTCTCATCTCAGGCTCCCAAAGTGCTGGGATTACAGGCTAAACCAACCCACCCAGCCTCGATTGCTAATTTCTAAGCTTTATCTTTTATCTAATAAATGTATTTCAGCATAAAAGTTTTCTTCAAAACATAGCATTAGATGTATCTCCTAAGCTTCAATAGATTGTAGTCTCATTACTATACAATTAAAAATATTTTCTAATTTCCATTGGGATTTCTTTGAACCATGGGTTGTTTGTTCTGAAATGTTTCCTATTATACATACATACAGGAATATTCTAATTTTATTTCTATAAACAATTTATGGCCAAATTTCAATGTGGTTAGAGAACATAATCTGTATGATTTCAATCCTCTGAAACTTAAAAGTTGTTTTATGGCTCAAATAAGGTAAATTTGGTAAATATACTGGGTATAGTATTCCACATATGTCTATTATTGACCATGTTCTTCTAGTCATCTGTGTTTTTTGTTTGCTTTTTTTTGTTTTTGAGTCGGAGTCTCACTCAGTCGCCCAGACTGGAGTGCAGTGGCCGCTCCCAGCCACTGCAGCCTCGACCTGCTAGGCTCCGGCGATCCTTCCGCCTCAGCCTTCCGAGTAGCTGGAACTACAGGCGCATGCTACCACGCCCGGCTATTTTGCTTTTTAAACATATTTTTAGAGTTGTGGGGTACACGTGAGGACTTGCTACATAAGTAAATTACGTACAGGTGAGGTCTGGGCTTCTAACAGTCCCTTTCTCCTCAATAGTGGACCTGGTACCCAGTGTATTGTTGTGTGTCTCTTATCCCTCCTCCTCTCTCCTTCCCTCCTTTAACAGTTGTCCAGCACCTGCTGTTCCCACCTTTGTGCTCATGTGGCCAGTGATCAGGGTCTGCTTAGAGAACGTGCACTATTCAGTTTTTTGTTTCTGTGATAGTTCACCTAATATGCTGGCCCCCAGCTGCATCCACATTGATGCAAAGGACATGATTTCATTCTTTATGGCTGTAAAATATCCTATCATGCATATATAACACATTTTCTTTATCCAGTTCACTTTTGATGGGCACCTGGGTTTTTTCCATGTTTTTGCTACTGTGAATAGTGCTGCAATGAACAAACGTGTGCAGGTGTTTCTCTGGTAGAGTGATTTATGTTCCTCTGGGTATATTCTAAGAAGTGAGACTCCTGAATTATATGTAAGTTTAACTTTTATTTCTTGAGAAAATGCCAAACTACTTTCCACAAAGGCTTACATTACCATCAACCATGCAAAAGCATTCCCTTTTCTCCACAGTGCCAACAACTGTTGTTTTTTGATTTTTTGATTTGAGTGGATTCTCACTCTGTCGCCCAGGCTGGAGTGCAGTGGCACACTCATGGCCATACCAGCGTCAAACTGCTGGGCTCTGGTGATCCTTCCACTTTAGCCTTCCAAACAGCTGGAACTACAGGTGCATGCTACCAAGTCCAGCTAATTTTTTGATTAAATTTTTTAAAAGTCCTATAGTGGGAGTTTTAAAAACACATTTCTGTCCGTAATTGAGAGAGGAAGCATACACATTTGTGTGAGTGTAGAAGACTGGTCTCAAAGGAAGACATTCAAGCAACCAGCAAACATATAAAAAATGCTTAGCCTCACTATCATCAGAGAAATGCAAATCAAAACTGCAAGACGTCAAAAGACAATTGGGCTTGGTGGCTCAGCCTGTAACTCCAGCACTTTGGGAAGCCAAGGTGAATGCATTGACTGAACCCAGGGGTTCGAAGCCAGCCTGGCAACTTGGTGAGATCTTGTCTCAGGCTGCGTGCCTGTAGTTCCAGCTATTTGGGAGGTTGAGGTGGAAGCACCTGAGTCCAGCAGGTCAAGGCTGCGGTGGCCACAAGCGTGCCATTGCACTCCAACCTGGGCGACAGAGTGGGATTCCAACTCAAACAAAAAAAAACAAACCAAAAAAACACCTCCCATTATAATTGTGGATTTGCTCAATTCTGCTTTTAGATCTCACAATTTTTGCTTTGTATAGCTTCTGCTTTTTACTAATGTATAGGCATTAGCATTATCTTCCCAACGTACTGAATCTTTTAGAATTATGAACTATATTAATGCTTCCGGCTAGAGTCTCTATCAGTTGTATCTGATATTCTATAGACATACCAGCTCTTTTTTTGTGTGACTGTTTACATGATGTATTTTTTTTTCATTCCTGTGCTGTCAATCTTTCTTTATTATACCTTAATTATTAAGCCTATTTCCACTGGATATGGAATGTGAGGTGAGTAGGTAAAATACTATTTAGTGGAAGGCGGGGGCAGGAGTGGGAAACTGCTGGGGGTGGGCATACTTCATCAACCAGGGTAACTGCATAACGAACATCTGTATATATAATCCTGAACTGTACCCTACATATTTAATGTAAAAAAATCTATAAAAAAAAAAAAACACGTCCTGGCACAGTGGTTCATGCCTATAATCCCAGCACCTTGGGAGGCCTAGGTGAGAGGATTGCCTGAGCCCACGAGTTCAAGACCAGCCCGGACAACCTGGCGAGACCTCATCTCTACAATACATCAAAAAATTGGCTGGGCATGGAGATACGTGTTTTTAGTTCCAGCTACTTGGAAGGCTGAGGTGGAAGGATCAACTGAGCCTAACAGGTTGAGGCTGCGGTAGCTGGGAGTGTGTCACTGTACTCCACCCTGGGCGAGAGTGTCTCTGACTTAAAAAAAAACTATTTAGTACTTAAAAAATTAATTAGCGATACATGCAACAACATGAATGAATTTCAAAAACATTACCTTGGGCAAAATAATCCAGGTACAAAAAAATATATTCAGTACGGTTTCATTTATATGAAATTACACAGTGAAAAAAAGCGTTTCAGTGGTTTCCTGAGGCCAGGAATGAGGTAAAGATTGACCGCAAAGGGGCACAAGGGAATCTTTTTGGAGTGATAAAAATGTTCTATATTATGATTGAGGGGGTATATTCATTTGTCAAAATTCACTGAACAATACACTTTAAAAAACCCTATGAGGTTGGTGCATAATAAAAATTATGCAGCTGATAAAAACAAAACAACTCCCAACACCTGAAAAAAAAATTCTCATGATGGGAGCAGAGTACATATACTTGTCTAACAGAAAATTTATCTCCAAAGTCAGTAATTTTCCAAAAGAAATTAGTTGTTCTTTTTTTTGAAATTAATTAAACTGTTCAAGTATATTTAAAACCAAATTAAAAAACAATCACATTAATTTGATACACATGTACAAAAAATTTAGAAATGATTTATAAATACAAATTATAACTAAGATTTAAAACACAATAAATTACAGCTACAATCACTACCAAGTTAGAATATACTATTAGTAAAATCCTAAATATCAATATTTCTTTTGTACTCAAAATAAGCAATTTCATTTATCTTTCTTGATTTATTTGCTTAAGAAATTTTTTTCAATTTTAAATGATCTAAAAACCAAATATGTATATGTATATGTATACACACAGCTGATCCTTGAACAACACAAATGTGAGCTGTGCGGTTCCACTTATATGTAGCTTCTCTCCCCCCGCCACCGTTCGTGAAACAGCAAGACCAACCCCTCCTTTTCTTTCTCCTCCTCAGCCTACTCAAGGTGAGAAGATGAGGACGAAGACTTCTAGGATGATCCACTTCCATTTAATGAGTAATAAATATAGTTTCTCTTCCTTATGATTTTCTTTCTTTCTTTTTTCTCTTTCTTTCTTCCTTCTTCCCCCTGTATTCCTCTACTGAATCTTTGCTGCCACAATCATACAGACAGAAAGCGCAAGGACACTTTTTTCTTGCCTCTACAATGGATACCTCAATAGCAGACAATAAACTGTTCCAGGTCTGTCAAACAGATGCATTTATGATTTTGTTAGTAATATTTTCTTTTCTCTAGCTTACTGTCTTGTAATAATATAGTATATGATACATACAACATGAAAAACATGTGTTAATTCACTGTTATTGGTAAGGGTTCCAGTCAACAGTAGGTTATTAGTAGTTAAATTCTGGTGGGAGTCAAAAGTTATTCATGGATTTCCAGCTGCACAGGGTAAGGAGGAGTCAGTACCCCGAATGCCTTCATTGTTCAAGAGTCAACTGTAATTTACTCTGCTAAAAAAAAAAATAAAAAAACTTCACAAGCACAAAATATTATCAGTGGGAGAAAACAAAATCAGTACATCCTCTTCCATGGAATTAACACTTGCAAAAAATAAATATATTAAAATTATTTTCATACTTCTCACATGAATTTTTTTCCTTTTAGCCCAAGTGTAAATGTGAATTAGAATTTAACAGGAAGTATCATAAACATTTAAGAATGGTATAGAAATGCAGATCCTCTTCCCTTTACAAATAAATGAATCTCCCAAAACTTTATCTTTTTTTTTTTTTTTTTTTTTTTGAGTTGGAGTCTCACACCGTAGCCCAGGCTGGAGTGCAGTGGCACGTTCCTGGCCACCACAGCCTCGAACTGCTGGGCTCCAGTGATCCTTCCGCCTCAGCTTTCCCAGTAGCTTGAACGACAGGCGTGCACTACACCACGCCCAGCTAATTTTTGATTTATTGCAGAGTTGAGGTCTCACCAAGTTGCCTGGGCAGGTCTCAAACCCACAGGCTCAGGCAATCCACTAACCCTGGCCTCCCAAAGTGCTGGGATTACAGGCTGAGTCACCGAGCCCGGCCCCCAAAACTTTAAACACACTGTAAAATGAAAAAATACATGTTACAAAATTCCCTTGAGGCTAAGCCCGAAACTTCTGCGCCCCCCCCAAAGTTAAGCAACATGTGATGGCAGGACTGCTTCAGTAGCACCTATAGTATTTCAGATCATATAGGCCTACAAAAGCATTCCTTTATAGTCACCATGCCTTCAAACCAGAGAACTGACGCTGTTCTCATAATCCTACCTCTTAAGACCCAGTGAATGCATATTTATAGCTTTTTAACCAGCTAATTAATAGCTTATTAATCTAGTTGTGATGAATGATTTTTAAACTTCATTTATGCCAGCAGGTATTATCATTTGACAAAACTTTAGTCTAACAAGTCCTTTTAACCTGATGTTCTGAGGTCTAAAAATGAAATGTCTGCATTCTAAATGGTGCAAAATAGTTTCTTCTTTTTTTTTTTGAGTTGGAGTCTCACTCTGTCACCCAGGCTGGAATGCAGTGGCATGCTCCCGGCCACCGCAGCCTCGACCTGCTGGGCTCAGGCAACCCTTCCTCCTCAGCCTTCCAAGTAGCTGGAACTACAGGCAAGTGCCACCACGCCCGGCTAATTTTTTTATTTATTGTAGAGACATGGTCTCACCATGTTGCCCAGGCTGGTCTTGAATCCATGGGCTCTGGCAATCCTCTCACCTCTGCCTCCCAAAGTACTGGCATTACAGATGTAAGCCACCATGCCCAGCAAAATAGGTTCATTTGAAAGAAGTTATAACTGTAATACAAAAAAATCAACCAGGATAGGAAGAAAGTGAGAACAACTTACCTTGTCCCCGGTGGCAGTGAAAGTTGTTCAAGTGAATTACCTCTTCATTGTTGTTTCCCTCTGCCATTTTCAAATAGACATATACATATGTAACTGTTAATATCTAAACATGACGACCATCTGTTTCAAAGAGTCTGAAAGGAAGAAAAGAGGAACATTAAGAATGAGAGAGTATCAAAACTCTTCCCACCTATCTGGCCAAGGGAGCATTTGAAGCTTATGCTGAAAATACCCCTTAAGAAAACACAGACTCAAACCATATGGTACTAAAAACAATTTTTTGAAATATATATTAAAACGACAAAAGTACTGACAAAGAATTCACATCTATATACAAATTATCTTAACCAAAAAAAATAGGCTAAGGATATGAAGAGGCAATTCACAAAAAAAAAAGCAGAAATTAAAAATGAGTTAGAGCCAGGTGTGATGGCTCACACCTGTAATCCCAGTACTTTGAGAGGATGAGGCAGGAGGATCACTTGAGCCCAGGAGTTCAAGATCAGCTTGGGCAACACAGCAAGACCCTGTCTCTACCAAAAAAAAAAAAAAAAGCTATATTCTTACACTTGCAAGAATGGCACATATGTAAGAAATGGGAAATCTTGTACATTGCTGATTTGGAGAGTAACTTGGAAAAGACATTCTAGGGAGCAATTGGCAATACTCAGTAAGTTAAAAATGTACATTCCTGGCCGGGCTCAGTGGCTCAGCCTGAGGCTATGAGTTTGAGACTAGCCCGGGCAACCTGGCTGAGACCCCATCTCTACAATAAATAAAAAAAAATTAGCAGCCGGGCTTGGTGGCTCAGCCTGTAATCCCACGCCTTGGGAGACTGAGGTGAGTGGACTGCCTGAGCTCGTGGGTTCGAGACCCGCCTGGGCAACCGTGAGACCTCATCTCTACAATAAATCAAAAAAGTAGCCAGGCATGGTAGCGTGTGCCTGTAGTTCCAGTTACTTGGAAGGCTGAGGTTTTAGGATCGCCAGAGCCCAGCAGGTCGAGGTTGCAGTGACCGGGAGCGGCCACAGCATTCCAGTCTGGGTGACAGAGTGAGACTCCAACTAAAAAAAAAAACCCAAAACAAACAAACAAACGAACAAAAAAATTAGCCAGGCGTGGTGCACGCGCCTGTAGTTCTGGCTACCTGGAGGCTGAGGCAGAAGGATCTCTGGAGCCCAGCAGGTCCACGCTGGGGTAGCCGTGAGCATGCCACTGCACTCCAGCCTGGGCTATGGTATGAGACTCCAACTCAAAAAAAAAAAAGTACATTAGCAATTCCACTTCTAGGTATATTAGGCTAAAAAAACCTGTACATGTTCTCCAACAAATGTGTATACTAGAAGACATTGACAAGAATGGTCACTACAGCAATCATATGTAATAAAAGCAATTGGAAATGACTTATTGGACATCAGTAAACAAATTAATAAATCCATACAAGGATACAATGCAGTTAAATTAACTAGATCTACAAATTTCAACATGGATAATTCTAAAAACAGTGTTAAATAAAAACAAGTATGGTATCATTTATGTAAATGTATACAAATTTTAAAATATATTTAAATATTAAATAATATTTAAATAATATGTGTAAGATTGAACTCATCAACATCAGGATCATGGATACTTCTTGGAATCAGGGCTGAATAGAAACTGAGACTTGAACCAGAGTTACATATAACATCTTTTCTCTTTCTTAAAGATATTTGAAGCAAAAAATGCAAAACATGGACGTTTAAGAAATCTGGACAGTAGATTTGGGTGGTAGACGTTTTGCAGTTTTTAAATCCTTCCTTCTCTTCCTTTTAATAGAAGGTACCAGGTGCTAAAGCTAAGCCATTACACCTCCATGGACCAGCAATGGAACAGAAACAGAAGTCAGGGAAGGGGACAGAACTCTGAATTCCAAGCCTAAGAAACAGGGAGAAATACTTGGGAGATGGACTTACATGGAAGTAATGGGAACCGAAAAAACTCATGTCTATTAGGAGACAAGAAAAGGGGGTATCAGTGTGGGAGTGTGGATTAACTGGAAAGTAGCATGAGGGAACCTTTTTGGGTGAAGATATACTATCTATTTATTGACTGTAGTGATGGTCACTTGGGTATATGCATTTGTCAAAACTCACTGAGCCAAGGCTTAGCACACAATGCAGACAAAATACACACACACAAAATAAAACTCACTGAACTGTATACTAAAATGAATTAATGTTAATTATATATCAATAAAGTTCTTAGAGAATAAAAAAGAGAAAAATTCTTTTTAAAAAAGAAGATATACTATATGCCCTTTGCAGTGACTAGAATATAAAATAGTATCACTCTGAAGAACTGTTCGGTAGTTTTTAAAAAAGGTAAATACGCATGTAAAGCTACAAAAATATACATCTACGATCTAACAATTCCCAGGTATTTTATCTAAGAAAAATCATATAAAACTGTGCAGAAAACTGTAAAAATGTTCACATCCACCCTATTAATAGCCAATAACTAGAAGCAGCCAATGCCGGGCACGGTCTGAGCCAGGGGTTTGATACCAGCCTGGGCAATCTGGCAAGACCTCATCTCTACAATTAAAAAAAATATATATAGCCGGACCTGGTGGCTCATGCCTGTGATTCCAGCTACTCGGAAGGCTGAGGTAGAAGGATCGATCGCCTGAGCCCAGCAGGTAGATGATGCGGTAGCCATGAACACACTACTGTACTCCAGCCTGGGTGAGAGTAAGACTCCAACTCAAAAAAACAAAAACAAAAAACCCCAAAAACTAGAAGTAGCCCAATTTTTCATCAACAGAATGAATAAACAATTGATGGATACTTATATACTTACACTAATACAAAGAAATTAACTTTTGACACGTGCAACATAAATGAGTCTCAAAAACAGAATGAAAGAAGCAAAATACAAAATAATACGTGATTAATATTCTATTTATATGACATTCTAAAACAGGAAAACTAATTTATGATGATAGAATTCAAAAGTTGTTCTGTTGAGAGCTGGCTGGTTAGGAAGGGCTGAGGAAACTTTCGGGTGATAGAAATGCTCAAGAGCTTGATGAAGTTGTGGATTACAGGGGCATATATGCATTTGTCAAAAATGATCAGACTGTACTCTTAACATCAGCTAATTTTACTGTATATAAATTATACTTAAAAAAAAATATTAGAGAAAGGTTATGAGTCAGAGAAGGCTGATGGACCGTAGCACAGATCTGATAAAAGTTTTAGAAGAATAAATAGAAGAAATGATGCAAAAGAATATTTTAAAAGATGATGGCCAAGATTATTTTTTAAACCTAAAAAAACCAAGTGTACTAACTACTGAGCAGTAGTAATAATAAAATCACACACCTAAATATTTCACAATGAAGTAGGACATTAAAATTGCAAAAACTACCAGATATACAACATAAATAAAAAACTGACTCCTTATAATAAGCAATTAACTACAACAACAAAAAAGAAGCAATTAAAACTAAGATAATGAAGTGTGATCTTCAAAGAGTTGAGAAAAAAATAACTGTTAACTTCAAATCCCATAATTGGTTAAACAATTATTCCGGATTAAGGGCAGGATAAAACCACTTTTAGACATTCAAGGACTAAGAATTTACCTCTCAGAGATACTCAAAGAGCAATTAAAAAATGAACTTCAGGGCTAGGTGTGGTGGCTCACACCTATAATCCCAGCACTCTGGGAGGCCTAGGCAGAATAAAACTGGGCCGGGCTCAGTGGCTCAGCCTGTAATCCCGCGCTTTGGGAGGATGAGGTGAGTGAATTGCCTGAACCCGCGGGTTCGAGACCTGCCTGGGCAACTTGGCGAGACCTCATCTCTACAATAAATCAAAAAAATTAGCCGGGTGTGGTAGCGCACGCCTGTAGTTCCAGCTACTTGGAAGGCTGAGGTGGAAGGATCGCCGGAGCCCAGCAGGTCGAGGCTGCGGTGGCCAGG
>CAUYQG010073180.1:0-11302 GCA_963574415.1 Tarsius wallacei | reverse complement strand
TCAGCCGGGTGTGGTAGCGCGCGCCTGTAGTTCCAGCTACTTGGAAGGCTGAGGCAGAAGGATCGCCGGAGCCCAGCGGGTCGAGGCTGCGGTGGCCGGGAGCAGCCACTGCACTCCAGTCTGGGCGACAGAGTGAGACTCCAACTCCAAAAAAAAAAAGAGCTAAGGTAGGTTTGACATAGTCATACTGAAATCAAGGAGACAAAATATATACACTTCAGACCTTTTGATAGATCGAAGTGCAATTTCCAAGGCATCATATTTATCTAAATAATTAGCTCTTTCATAAACACGATATCATCCAGTATAATGCTTTAATGGAGTGGTGATTTTGAGAGCTAGTAACCCACCTGCTGTCACTTGCGTTCAATGAATATTGTTTTTTTTATAAGCATTAAAGGCTAATCTCTATGAAGTGAAAGGTATAGTAATGAGACATGGCATGTTCATCTACTGGGTGACGTCCTGTAGATGAGTTGGACTAGCGCTTTCTCAACTTCACTGATTCAAGTCACCATCCTTATCCAGGTCAGCTGAGGACTGGGAGTGTCCTCTGCAGTCGGGATAGGTTTTACATAGGAAGTGCTGGTTGTTTATGCTCAAGCCTGAGTGACAAAGGCAAATGAAGACGTCAGCATTTTTGGCTCCCTCTTTCTACATCAGAAGAGTATGGCAGGAAATGTCAAACTGACCACATGCCAATGAGCTATGAGCTAAAACTAGAGCTGCTGCCCTTACTTACTCCAGTGTACCAAGACCAGAAGAATCCTAATGACTATACTGGCTCTTACTCTTGACCTCTTTTTCAGTGTTTTAGCAGTTTGGAAGCATGGGAGTATTTTCTGAAGACTTGATATTTTACATTGTAGGTTTTTATATATCCTTACAATCAACTAAGCCGTCTCACTGTTCATTCAGATATTATATAGATCCAGTTGTAGAAAAACATTGCCTGAACTACTCTGAAATAAAATATCATAAATGTGTATTATTTTTCGATGTTCTCTGCCTGTATCTTGACTGGCTAGATTTTATCAAAATGGATTTATCCCTCTTGGCTTTAAGTCAAGCAATTTTGATCAATTTAGTCACATATACATGTTTAAACTTCAAAATGGCTTTAGGAATCACAATTTTAACCAATTTGCTACAAAGCTAAAATTAGTGTAATTCCCCCCAAAAAAGGCATTATCATATGACTAAAAATAAAGCTTCATAAAAGGAGACTAAGCTAACCTATTTATCTATTCCTAACACATTATATTTCATACATTGATAAAATTGTTATCAGTAATTATAGCTGTATACTTAATTTGCTATGTACTTTCCTCATAACAACCCCAAGAAAAAGGTGTTACTAGGTGGTGAAACAGATCATCTAAAGATAATCTATTACTGAGAAAGCTAAGTAACTTTTCAGAGCCTAAATGGCAGAGCTGGAATGCAAATCCTGGACCACTTAACTTTAAAATCTGATCTCTAAAGTGCAAAATGTCTGCTTATTTTCCCAAAGCTTGTCAAAATATTGACCTGGGATGAAGTAAAAACTTTGCCTTGTCTTTGCTTTCTTGTGTTTACCCTCCAAACTCAAAACCTAAAACTTTTCATGCCTGGTAAAGTCCCTCTTTGTACCCCATGTGACTCTTTCATAACTAAATTGCTCAACACTTTGTATTTTATCTACAGGCAAGCAAACCATTTTACACATAACCTGAAAGGGTAGAATCATTTTAGAATAACATATCTTAAAGTCCTACAGTCCACCCAGCAGTAGTCACTTTTATCTTAATTTTCTTATTTGCTGTAAGAATGAGAAGACTAAATGTGTCACTTCCTCAAGGTCACTTTGAACCAGAAATAGATTTCTGGTTTAAAGTCTGGTTGCTAAACTACACTTCCTCTGCGATGGTAAGCTATCATTGGTAAGCTATCATTGGAAACATACCACTGGTATGTTTCACTAAAAAACAGAAAATGACAACAAAAAGTATGGGATATTCAAAATACGTTCATGTCGATTTATCTTTTCCCTGCCTGTTCATCTCCTCTATTTTGCCCATCTACTATATATGAAAAAAAAAAAACAAAAAAACAGCAACTGCTTTGGCAGATAAGGAAAAAAACCTTATCCCAATTTCAAACATGAAGCAAATGTTTCACTTCCTTTTTTTTATTATAATATGGGATGCAGCCTCAAACCCATGGAAATTTAAAAATTCATGTTAAATTCATTTCTTATATTTAATTTTACTGGTACAGACTGTTCTTTTTATTTACAAATTTGAAACAGCTCTCTACAAAATGCGGCAATTGGCATTGCAGAGGGATTTACCTAAGGCAGACTGCCCTATTGGACTTTCTGGGGTAAGGGAAATGTTCTGTGTCTGTGCTATATAATAAGGTTGCCACACAAACACTTGAAACACAATTCCTAGTACTACCCGTTTAATCATACCCAACACCTTCTCCCTCCACTATTCCCAACACTTGGCAATCACTGATCTGCTTGCCATCGCTATCGCTTTGTCATTTACAGAATGCTATGTAAGTGAAATCGCATAGCATGTGACTTTTTAAAATAACCTTTTCTCACTCAGCATAATGCCTTGAGAGATTCATTCACGTTCTTGCAAGTACTAATAACATGTTCCTTTTTCTCGCTGCATAGAATTTCACTGTTTGGATATACCACAGTTAGTTTAGCTATTCATGTTTGAAAGAACATTTGATTATTTACAGTTTTTTGCCATTACCAAAAAAAAAAACCTGCTGTGAGAATTTATGTACAGATTTTTGTATGGAATTAACAGTTCATTTCTCTGGGGAAAAGTCCTAGAATTGCAACTGCTAAGTACAACAATAAGTGTCCACATGTGCTTATTTTCATTTGTCCCCTATATATCCTTTGTGGTGAAATGTGTCATTATCTTATTTGTCCATTTTCTAATTATTTGGGGTTTTTTTTAACCATTAAGTTTTGTTATTTCTTTATATAATCTAGATAGTGTCTTTGTCAAATATGGGATTTCCAGTTTTTTTCCAGTTTAATACCTTGCCTTTTCACCCTCTTAAAAAACTTTCACAGAACAAAAGGTTTACATTTTGATGAAATTCAATTTATCTATTTTTTTCTTGGATGAATCATGATCTTGATATCATGGCTAAGTCCTTTTTGCCAAGCCATAGGTCCTGAAGATTTTTCTCCTACGTCTTCTTCTAAAAGCGTTATAGTTTTATGTTTCACATTTAAATTGATGATCTATTTCAAGCTAATTTTTGTGTAAGTTCTGAGGTATGAGCCAGGCTTGGTGGCTCAACCTGTAATCCCAGCACTTTGGGAGGCCAAGGCGAGTGGATTACCTGAGCCCCCAGGATCGAGATCAGCCTGGGCAACTTGCCAAGACCTCGTCTCTAAAATAAATCAAAAATTAGCCGGGCATGGTAGCACATGTCTGTAGTTCCGGCTACTTGTAAGGCTGAGGCAGAAGGATCACCAGAGCCCAGCAGGACAACGCTGGGGTGGCCGTGAGTGTGCCATTGCACTCCAGCCTGGGCGATGGAGTGAAACTCCAACTCAAAGAGAAAAAAGTTGAGGTATAGGTTGAGGCCCATTTTTATGTCCATGGATATCCAATTGCTCTACAACCATTTGTTGGAAAAACCCTCCTTCCTCAACTGTACCACTTTTGCACCTGTGTCAAAGATCACTAGGCTGTACTTGTGTGTGGCTATCTCTGGGTTCCATATTCTGTTTTCTTTATTTGTTATCTCTCTTCCAATACAGTCTGATGATTATAACTCCATAATAAATCTTATTAAACTCTAGTAATTTCACCCACATAATTCTTTTTCAAAACTTTCAGCTACTCTCATTATTTTGCCTTTCCATGAAAACTTTAGAATAATCTTTTCTGTAGCTATTAAAAAAACCTTGCAAAAGTTTGTATATGAATTGTGTTGAACCTATATGTAGATTTGGGACTATTGAGCGATTTACTATACTGAGTCATCCAATCCACAAGTACAGTACATCTCTCCATTCATTTACTCCATTCACTGCCCCCTCCACTTTACATTTTGAATTTTTGATGTAACAGTTTACATGTTTGTATTGCATGGCCCTTAAGTCATTGTGGTTTTTAAGAGTTTTGTCTTTTAACTTTCATACTAAAGATATAAGTAATTTACACACCACCGATACAGTATTAGAGTATTCCGAAAGACTGGTCTTCCTTTTACTAAAGAGTTTTACACATTCCATTGTTTTTGTATTCCTCGTTAGCATCTTTTTTTTTTCTTTTAATTTTAAATATGTGGAGTACAGGCATCCTTTTCTTTAAGCTTGAAAAATTCCCTTTAATACTTACAGTCCTCACCCCCACCAAACCTCCCACTTCAGCACTTTGACTCTATCATTCCACTTTCCCCTGGTCTGCAAAAGGTTTCCGCTGCCAAGTCTGTTACTAGCCATAGTGGAACTCCCTTATATGTTATTTGTTTCTTTCCTCTTGCTGCTTCTCTTTTTCTTTGATCTTTGACAGTTTGATTATAATATGTGTTGGGGTAGTTTTATTTGGATTGAATCTGATTAGAGACTTTTGACCTTCCTGTACTTGGATGTTTACATCTTTCTCTGGGTATGGAAGGTTTATGCTATTATTTATTTAATTAAGCTCTCTACTCTTTTGTCTTTCTCTCCTTCCTAATGAATTCCTATGACTCAAAACATTTGCTCTTTCGATGCTGTTCCACTAATCCCATAAGCTTTCTTTATTCCTTTTCACTTTTTTCTTTATTCTTCTGCCTGCATATTTTCAAATAATGTCTTTGAGTTCAGATTCCTTTGCTGATCAATTCTGCTATTGCTCCTCCCTATTGCATTTTTTATTTTACTCATTGTATTTTTTTAGCTCCCAGATGTCTACCTGATTTTATAATTATTATTTCAATCTCTCTGTTAAAATTCTCATTTTGGTCACTTACTATTTTCCCTTTTGTATTGTTTCTCGGTATTTTACAGAAATTTACTGAGCATCCTTAAACCAATTATTTTGAATTTTTACAGGGCAGTACATAAATCTCCATTTCTCTCTCTGTGTGTGTATGTCTCAGAGTCTCAAGCTGTCATCCAGGCTAGAATGCAGTGAGTAGCACACTCACAGCTACCAAAGCTGGGCTCAGGTGAGCCTTCCATCTCAGCCTTCCAAGTAGCTGGAACTACAGGCACATGCCACCATGCCCAGCTAATTTTTTTGGTTTATTGTAGAGACGAGGTCTCGCCAAGTTGCCCAGGCTGGTCTCGAATCCCTGCGCTCAGGCAATCCTCTTGCTTTGGCCTCCCAAGGTGCTGGGATTACAGGCATGTGCCACTGTGCCCAGCTAAATCTCCATTTCTTTAGAGTTATTCACTTGCACCTTATTTTGTCTGTTTGGTGATGTCATGTTTTCCCGGTTCTTGTGATCAATGTCTGTGCATTTGAAGAAGAATCTACTTATTCCAGTTTTCATAGACTTGTTTTGTCTGGAGAAGCCCTGTAACAGGCACAGTGCTGGGTGGTACCAGAAGCCCAGGGCGGTCACAGCCAGCATTCAGAGAAGATACAGCTGGTGCAACACTGGGGCATATAAGAAGCTTGGTGTAGTTGTGGCCTGCAAGCTACTGCCAGAGCCTGGGGTCTGCTATAGCAGGGACAGTGCAATGGCTGGCTGGAAGCCCAGGGCCCCTGAGGTCTGCCTGAAACTCAGGGCTGCTGACATCAGACTGGTGGTGGTGTGAGCTTCCTAAGGATTGAGTTCCCCACACAAGCCTAAAGCCTGAGGTTATATAAACCCAACTGCCACTAGGGCAGATCTATAAGCACAGTCTGCAGGTACTGACTGGGGGCCACATAGGCCTGCCTGATGCTAGGTCTTACTGTAGCATGCCCAGTGTTGGGGTCTAAGGCAAGGTTCTGTGCTCACGTTCCCCAAGTAGATGGTATCGCTCTCTGGGGATGAGGGACTGGTGATTAAGGCAATGTAAGATTGTCTTTCCTACCCTCTTCATACATCTTTTCTTATTATTGTGCCACAACAAGGTACGGTGATCGCTGATCTGGTTTCCTCAGCTCTTATAGAAGGTATTTTTAATGTGGATAGTTGTTCAAATGGATGTTTCTACGGTGAAACAATTGCTGGGGAGTCCTACTTGACCATCTTGCTCAGACCCCCATACCTCCATTATTTAGACCTTGTATTTCTTTCATCAGCACTTTTAATTTAATTTAATTTAATTTTTTGAGTTGGAGTTTTACTCCATCGCCCAGGCTGGAGTGCAGTGGTATGCTCATAGCCACCCCGGCGTCAACCTAATGGGCTCCGGCAGTCCTTCTACCTCAGCCTTCCAAGTAGCCAGAACTACAGGTATACGTTACCACACCCAGCTAAGTTTTTGATTTATTGTAGAGACAAGGTCTCACCAAGTTGCCCAGGCTGATCTCAAACCCCTGGGCTCAGGCAATCCTCTCGCCTCGGCCTCCCAAAGTGCTGGGATTATAGGCTTGAGCCATCGTACTCAGCTGATTCTTTAATTTTTAATTTTGATTCAGGAGGTGCATGGGCAGGTTTGTTATATAGTTATATTGTTATATTGTGTGATGATGAGGCTTGAGTTTCCATTGAACCCATCACCCAGTTAGTGGACATACTACCTAGTGGATAGTTTTTTACACTTACCTTTCCTCCTTCCTTCCCCAGTAGGAGTGCCCCAGTGTCTGTTGCTCCCATCTTTGTGCCCATGTGCATACAGTGCTTAATTCCCACTTATTAGGGAGACCATAAGGTATTCAGTTATCTGCTTCTGTGATAATTTGTTCAGGATGATGATTTCTAGCTATATCCACGTTGCTGCAAAGGACATGATTTTGCTCTTTTATGGCTACATAGAATTTCATGGTGTACCTGTACCCCATTTTCCTTATCCATTCTACTGTTGATGGGCACCAAAGTCGGTTCCTTGTTTTTGCTATTGTGGATAGTGGTGCAATAAACACACACATGAGGGTGTCTTTTTGTTAGAAGGATCTGTATCAGCCGGGCTCGGTGGCACAGCCTGTAATCCCGCGCCTTGGGAGGCTGAGGTGAGTGGATTGCCTGAACCCGCGGGTTCGAGACCCGCCTGGGCAAGCGAGACCTCATCTCTGCAATAAATCAAAAAATTAGCCGGGCGTGGTAGCATGCGCCTGTAGTTCCAGCTACTTGGAAGGCTGAGGCAGAAGGATCGCCGGAGCCCAGCAGGTCGAGGCTGCGGTGGCCAGGAGTGGCCACTGCACTCCGGTCTGGGCGACAGAGTGGTGAGACTCTGACTCAAAAAAAGAAAAAAAAAAGAATGATCTGTATCAGCACTTTTTAGTTTTCATGTGTAAATCATTTTATTAAAACCCTGAATAATTAGAACTAGCTTGTAAATGCTACCAAAATAAACAGTGACAATCCTACAAATTGTGTAAGTCAAAATGATCTTCGTTGTGTAAAAAAAAACCAAGAAGAAGAAAATAACCCAAGTATACCCATTTGCAGCAATTAAGCCAAATATGCTAAAAATCAAACTTAACACAATTTACAAAAAAAAAATGGAATGGGGCACAACAGGGAATTTTGTCATAAACAGAATACAGGCGCATGAAGTATAAAGACAAAAAAATGTCCCGTATTTACATGCAACATTGTTTTTCCTCCTTTTGAGGTTATTGGTTATTCTATGTATCAAGTCTGTGCATGAACCTGTGTAATAATTGTACAAATAGATACTTGCAAGATGAGAGTTCTAAATCACATCATTTCAAAGATCCCTTCCGATCCTGCATTATTTCATGAATTACATTTTGGAAGTATTAACAGTAGAAAATAATGCTTTACGGATTTCGCTGCTTAGATTTCTACAGAGAGATGGCCAAATGGAAAAAATAATTCTGTTGAATAGTAAATGTTTGTAACTATTTGGACAATTTCCTAAAGCTATAGGAAAAAGTAGGATGTCTGGAAAAATCTTTAGGGAATTAAAATTAATTAGTCCAGCAACAAGAAGTCTGTGAAAATACCTGGAAGGCAATCAGAGTTATGTACCTACTCAAGGGAAATAAAGGATAATTTTAAGATTATATACAATATGCCGGGCTTGGTGGCTCAGCCTGTAATCCCTTGCTTGGGGAGGCTGAGGGTGAGTGGATTGCCTGAGCCCGCGGGTTCGAGACCCGCCTGGGCAACTTGGCGAGACCTCATCTCTACAATAAATCAAAAAATCAGCCGGGCATAGTAGCGTGCGCCTGTAGTTCCAGCTATTTGGAAGGCTGAGGCGGAAGGATCGCCGGAGCCCAGCAGGTCGAGGCTGCGATGGCCGGGAGCGGCCACTGCACTCCAGTCTGAGACTCCAACTCAAAAAAAAAAAAAAAAAAAAGATTATATACAATAATACAGTCCTAACAGTAGGAGTTTAAAACGGTGTGAATATGGTAGGTTTTACAAACCCTGAAATAAGGTCCTATTAGCTGTGACTGAAGTATAGTGGTGAAGGCAGGAGAGCACCAAAAGAACCAGACCCAGTGTGGTGGCGCATGCCTGTAATCCCAACAATTTGGGAGCCAAAGGTGAGAGGATCGTCTGAACCCAAGGGTTCAAGACCAACCTGGGCAACTTGACAAGACTTTATCTCTACAAAAAACTAGCCAGGAATGGTGGCATGCACCTGTGGCTCCAGCTACTTGGAAGCTGAGGAGGAATGACTGCCTGAGCCCAACAGGTAGAGGTTTCAGTGGCTGTGAGCTTGCCACTGCACTCTAACATGGGTGACAGAGTGAGACTCCATCTCAACAAACAAAACAAAACAAACAAAACTAACATTCTACAGGTGTTTAATTCAAGCCTTTGGAAAACCTTGTCTAGCTTTCAAATCTGTGAAAAAGCTTTCAAATCCATGAAGCCTGGAGACCAAGGAGCCAGTTATAGTGACCATTTCCTGTTTGCCTCTCTGTCTGCTAGTTCAGACTTTACTAGTTCGCACACAGTAATTGGTTAATGGATCACTGAGTGCCCTAGCACATCCCAAAGGAAATATACTTTGTGGAGATACAGAAGGAAATGATTTCTGGAAACCAAGAATGTGTGCATCCATGTTGAAACTGTCATGCCAGGGAAGTTTGATAATGGGTGGATAAAGCATATCCCAGAAGCAAGAAGGATTTCTCAAATAGAATCATATCCATATCCTGTGTATCATAATTGTGATGATGTCCCATCCACACTACCCATATGCTCATCCCTAAGTATGTCATTCCACCAGAATTGGTAAGGTATGAGGAAGATAGGGAAGAAAAAAAAAAAAACATAAATAGAAGAATCCAGGAGACAGATGAAGAGAAGGAGGAAAGACTTCATCAGTCACACTTGCTAACTACTCAGGTGTGGCAGATAAAACCAAAAGCAGAGACAGGAAACCAGTGCTGCCCCAAATGCTTTTTACAACCGTATTGGAAGAAAAAATATTTAAATTGGTGCTATCAAGAAAATATATAACCAAAACGAAAATCCTTAAAACAAAAGTATGATAATAAGCTAAAAATGGAAAATAAAGGTCAAAGACAATACAAGTCAGATTCTATACATTTTAAAGCTACAAGATGGATGTAAACTTGTTCACTCACTATTGTCATAGAGCAATAATTTGATTTTTTTCCCCCCTAAATAGAACTCTAAATTGGATGTGGAGAAACTTACTAACCTAAGTGCTTAACACATTCAGGAAGCATTTGCTATCCTGTATGAGCAAACCTAATAGATGATTCAGGTGAATGAGCAAAAGCAGAGGCAACTTCTGCCGCCATCTGTCTTGTCCTCGTCTACCATTCTGGAAACAGCTGCACACAAAAGTCCCAAGAGATAGAAAGCCTTAGGATTCTTGACACCCATTATCCGCCCTCTCAGTTAACCACAATCATTTCTACAATGCATCCACATTCTGTCTTTCATTGTTCACAACACTTAAACAGCATTTAGTTATTATTCTGAGGAAGGGAATGTTTGGAAGGGGACTATTTCTCAACACTCGATAGTAAAAGGCAGTCTTTTTTCTAAAATAAAATAGTTCACTGCTAACATTAAATAAGAGTATAAATGCATTCATCCTTCCCTGTCACACACAAATCCTGACACAACCAAAAGTACTAGAGAAAATTACTCTGCTGATGAGGAATTCTAAACTTGAACTCTACAAAAAATGACTTTTGTCTAACTGCGAAATATGCCCTTTAAAATTTCTATAAACAGATACCAAGAGAGGCTTAATACATGGAAAAGTTTTCTTTTAACCTTCTTCCAGATCTTCAAACTTTTTTCAAGTAGTAAACACTTTTCCACCAACTTATTACTTAAGCCAAGCATATCTTTTCAATACTGTTTAAAAAAAAAAAAAGAAGCCAACAGAGTATAGTGGATTAATGACAGCCAAAAATTCTGTCACTTCCCCCATTAAGAGGTGAGGTCTATTTCTCCATCTTCTTGAATCTGGGCTGGACCTATGATTACTTTGTCCTGCAGAAAAGACTAGAAATGCTCTTGTGCCAATTTTGAGTTTAATTTTTAAGAGGCCTGGCAATTTCTTCTTTGTTTCTATATTTCTTTTTGGTAGAGATGGGGGTCTTGCTATGTTGCCCAGGCTGACCTTCAACTCCTGGGTTCAAGCAATCCTGCAGCATCAGTCTGCTGAGTAGCTGGGACTACAGGGACACACCACTGCACTCCGTTGGAGGCCTGGCAACTTCTGCTTCCTACTTTTTGAAGTATAGCTGCCAGGTTGTGAGAGAGCTCAAGCAGCCCCATGCATCAGAAAAGGCTACATGGAGGAGAATAAAGGCCTCGATTAACAAGCTAGCTAAAATCTCAGCTGACAATCAGAAGCAATTTGCCAGTCATGTAAATTGAGGTATGTTGGAAAAAAATCTACAGCCTTACAGCTGTCCAAGCCTAGATAGCACACAGACCAGAAATGAGCTATTCCTATCAAACTTAAGCCAAAATTCAAAATCCTGAGCAAGAAGATAATTGTTCTAAGTAACTAAATTTTAGGGTAGTTTTTTAAAATGCAACAATAACCAAAACAAAATTTGGTACCAGAAGAGGGGTTCTGCTGTTGAGAGGCTTGAAAATAAGAGACTTAAAAACTGTTTTGCTGAAAGAATATTTGCTGTGATTTGTGCTATAATTGCTGTAAAAGAAATGTTTGCTATATTTTATAAACTCTTACCTCACGTTCCTTGTATTTTAAATCCTA
>CAUYQG010073179.1:0-46773 GCA_963574415.1 Tarsius wallacei | reverse complement strand
GCAGCGGGTGGTTATGATAATGCTTAGAGATTAGACTCAAATGCAGCATGATGGACAACTGAATTTTTCAGAGCTCCAAGTTAGAAGTGGGTTTTTCATTTGGCAAAGAGACCTCTTCCCTCCATTAACATCAAGTCAGAACGCAACTATTTCAGTTAAATGCCCAGCATTCAGTATTTTTGTCACAGCTGTACTTGACTATATTTTTGCGGCTTAGATTTCTTGAGAAGAATGGTAGTAAATTGGACCAGTGCCCTTTAAAAAAGCCCTAAGGGAGCTGCCTTGTCCTTTCCACCATGTGAGAACATAGTGAAGTGCCATCTATACAACTCAAAATGTGCCAGCCTCAAAACGTCTCACCAGACACCAAATCTGCCTGCACCTGGATCTTGGACTTCCCAGCCTCCAGAACTAAAAAATTAAATTTCTGTTGTTTACGAACTACTGAGTCTGTAGTATTTTGTCACATCAGCTCAAGGAGACTAAGACAGGATGCCATAAAAAAGCATCTAATTAAAATAACTCATGCTTTTACAACGCATTTTTAAATCTACAAGATAAAGAAATCAGTGCTAACCATTCTATGGGTTTGACGGAACCAAAACATTTTTGCTGTTTTAATAGATGAAGTATGAGCAATTTGTGGCATGCAAAGTCTTCCAAAGAGAAAATTTTCAGTGCACATTTAGGAAAAGGGCAAATTAAGAAAAACTCATTGTCAGTGTGCTCTGATTATTCTTTTCTCTCCCTTTTCAGCTGAATATTTTTGTTATGATTTTGGCCTTTTCAACTTCCCCAACAGAGACATGAACCTTTTATTACTGTCTCGCTAATCTCCTTCCTTCCCCTTTAAAAGAAACTCATGACTATATTGGGTCCACCCAGATAATCCAGGATAATTTCCCCATCTCAAAATTCTTAATTGAACCACATCTACAAAGTCTTTTTTGCTATTTAAGGTAAAATATTGACAAGTTTCAGGAATTAGAATATGGCCATCTTTGGAGAAACGTTATTCAGCTTATCACAGGGAATAAGCTAACATCAACCCCTTTATCTGAAATGTTCAAGTAAGATATGTCTTCTACTTGCTTAAAGCTATGATTGTTTATTATGTTAATATTTCCACTAAAACTTTAAACTGGTTCCTTAGGGCTCTTGAAAAAATGTTTAGGCATTTGAAAACAGTCACTAGATTCTGAAATTTAACCTTATCAGTGGGACCTGAGCAGAAGACATTTCAAAGATGAAGACGAGGGTTTAGACTTAAAGCAAATATTCATATACTGCAATCCATTTCAAAATCTGCAATACTCCTGGAGAGACACAATCAGAATGCCAAACCACAAGTCAAATAAAAAAGAAATATACTGTACATCAATAAAAAGCATGTTTACTGTTATCTCGTACCAACTAAAGATGGTTAAGACATACAGATCATACCTTTATGAGTCAAATGTTTTATAATTTCCCTTTGCTGGGGAATTCATGTGTTAGTTTAAGTAATAGTTGATATTATTTACAGAAAACTGTTGACCTGTAGTCTCTACTACAAAATCTAATACAGGGATGTGTGAACATATATTTATTCACTCATGGTGATTATTACAAAAGTAAATGTAATTTATTAAAAACGAACAGGCGGCATAGTGGGAAGAACAGACTTTTAGAAAAATTAAAATACATACACACATGTAAAATATGAAACCCTTTGGACTCTAGAATCAGATCTTCTCAATGTGACTCATTCACCCTGTGATCTTAGAGAAGTGACTTAAGCTCTGTGAACTCATTTTCCTATCTACAGAATGGGGATAATATGTGTACTCTCTTTCATTAGTTGTGAGGATTAAATGAGATTATGTAACGCTAAATATATACAATATATAAGGGTTTGGTATATAGTAAAGCTTTTAATAAATATATGTTATTGCTCTTATGATTTACTTTACAATTTCACTTAAATTTTATTTTACTTTGTTTTATTTTATTGAGTTGTAGGGTACATGTGAGAATTTACTACAAAAGTAAGTTGCATGCAGGTGAATTTTGGACTTCTGGTGGGGCCCTCTCTCCCGCTGGTAGAAGATCTGGTCCCCAGTGTGTTGCCATGTGCCCGCCATTACTCCTCTCTCCCTCTCCCCTAGCAGCTGGAAGCCATCATACTAAGCAAACTATCAGAGAAACAAAGAACTGAATGCCCCTGTGGGCACTGGTCACATGAGCCCAAGGGTGGGAACGGCCGACGCTGGGCAATTTCACATTTTAAGGTTTTAAGTAAATCATCTTCCCTATTTCCTTCTCCAGAAACACAGAAGCCAGATGACTGTTGCCCTAAAATAAGTGTTATCAAGTCTTCTCTCTCTGGTTTACCAACTCATGCTAAGTAAAAGCAGAAGTTTTTACAATGACGTAAAATGTCCCTCGGTTCTTCTCTGATGCCCTCTTAGTGGGCTTCCCATATTGCCTTGGAGAAATGCCTTCTTTCTTTCTGCTCAGGGGGCATTTACCCTTGCTCTTTTTCTGCCTGACACATGTTCACCCAAGACACCCGCTGGCTCCCTACTTCTTTCAAGTCATGAACAAGGAGGCCTTCCTTGACCACTCTGGATAAAAAGAGCCCTTTACCTCACATAGTATTCCCATTCACCTTCTGCTGGATTTTTCTCCAAAGCACTTATTCCCTTCCTATTATGTGTTCTAAACTAAGAAATCAGGAAATGTCTCTTTTGTTCATTATGTCTTCCTCTTTGCCTAGAACAATGCCACAGAGATATAAGGTATTCTGGCACTCTTGTTTAAAATGATTCTCTCGTTTTTTCTTTCAAATGAGGGAGGGCCAGGCCAGGGCCCGTCATTCACTGTCAACCTCTACTCCCATCCTCTCAGCAACATGCTCCATTCTCCTATTCTCCATTGCCAGGAAAAGGTAGTTTATGGGGCTTCCCTTCTAATAATTTTTACACATCCCAGGCTCATATACTTTACTCTTAATTTTCACATGGCAGGACCAAACATGACTGGGATAAATGCTATAATAGGAACAGCTCCAAAATCCTTATTGTAATCTGATAAAAACATTTTCTTCCCTTTTCAAATAGTCATCTTCTGCTATTTGTGTTTTGCTCTGCTAATCGCATGTGATTCCACTTAATACTCATGAGAACCCTATGGGACGCATATTATAATCCCTATTTTACAGATGAGGGAACAGAGTTTCAAAGAGGTTAAGGAAACTAACAGATGGTTAGAGTACCATTAGGAGGGATTTGGACTTAAAGAAGCCACTCTCCAAAGTCTATGTTCTTGGCACTCTGCTATATTGCCTCTTCTGCTGTGGAAAATCTGACATCATTTTAAGAGTCTTGAAATCTAAAACCACATTATTTCCTTGGACACCTAGAGAAAAATTAATAGTTGAAATATATATATCATATATATATATGTGCTTATCTTCTGTTCAAACTCCAATAAAGATAAATGCTTTCTATAATGTTTCTTTTTTTAAAAAAACTTTTAATTTTTTTGTTTTAAAGATGTGGAATCCAATATAGGGTTAGGTATACAAATGTTCATTATGCAGGTACCCTTTTTGATGAGGTGTGTCCCCCCTTTTCCAGGCAGATTCCCACTACTGCCAGTCCCACCTCCCCACCTCCCTGCAACCCCGCAGTTTCCGGCTACTGCCAATCCTTTTCTTATAGTATTACAATAGTTGTTCAAGTCCCGCTTATGGGTGAGAACATGTGATACTCAGTTCTTTGTTTCTGTGATAGATCACTCAGTATTATAGACTCTAAGTCCATCCAGGTTGCTGTGAAGTTCATGATTTTGTTCTTCTTTATGGCTGTGTAATATTCCATCGTTTATATGTGCCATGTTTTTTATTATGTTTCTTATAATATGTGCAAACTCCAAATATAATTTTGCAACAAAATATGCTCTCTGTTGCTGTAGAAGGCAGTCATCACTTCTGCTGATAAAGAACGATGTTGTAAAAATAATCAGGATATCCATTTAAGACTTTAATCAGACCTGAGAAGAAACTGATTTATAAAGCATTATAAGGTATATATAAAGTAATAAAAATACCAAGTAACAGTGCAAGGAACTACTCTCAAAATAATATAAACACTGAAAACAAAAAGAGAAAGAGAGCAACCGTCTTTCAGGTCCCCTCCCACTGCAGGAGCTTTTCTGCCTTCTTTAATAAATTCCTACGTCATCACCCCCCCAAAAAAACAAAAACAAAAAGAGAAAGGAAAAAAAAGCAAACACTTGAGCCAACACAAGTTCTCCATAGTAAGAAATAAATTAAAACTAAAAACGGAGAAAATATCTTGAGTACAAAAAAAAATTTCTGGATGAGTAATAGCAGACTGCATGTATGCTCTCAGAATTAGGGGAAAATGGCCGTCAACAGATTCTAGAGGGTCCCAATTTCCTGACATCTCAACACGCGTATTGCATCATCCTAAACAAAAAATACTCACACCAAAGGGACATTATTTGGAGCTCAGTCAAGGAGATGTTCTTGTTTACAGGAGCAGAGTCTATATCTTATTCTTGCATTTTTATGGAAATCATTATCTTAGCTTCACAAATATTTTTTGAAATGTGTTCTCACCTCTTTCTTTTTTGACTCTCTGAAAACTATCAATGCTCAATGCCCTACTTTCACAATCTGCTCTTCAGTTTAGCATATTATCTTTAACAACGAAGTCTAAAAACTTGGAACCTAATCATAAGAAAAAAAACAGCACCTACTGTGTCTGTTCAATGTACTGCATAAATAATTCCCGATATTTTGTATTTACGGCTTGCGGCATTCTTCTATATTAAAAAAAATAAGTTTAAAATATATTCCTGGCTGGGCTCAGTGGCTCAGCCTATAATCCCAGCACTTTGGGAGGCTGAGGCACGTGGATTGCCTGAGCCCGCGGGTTTGAGACCAGCCTGGGCAACATGGCAAGACCTCGTCTCTACAATAAATAAAAAATTAGTCGGGTGTGTTAGCACATGCCTGTAGTTCCGGCTACTTGGAAGGCTGAGGCAGAAGGATCATTGGAGCCCAGCAGGTCGAAGCTGGGGTGGCCATGAGTGTGCCACTGCACTTCAGCCTGGGCAACAGTGAGACTCCAACTCACTCACTCTCTCTCTCTCTCTCTCTCTCTCTCTCTCTCTGTGTATATATATATATTCCTAATGTTTGCCCAATTATAGGTGTCTTAAGAATAGTAATCATCCTCCTAGTTGACAAGTCATTTCATCACGTACTTCATCTTTCTTTTGTGGATTAGAAATTCTTTTAATTGACTAAATTAAAATATGCAAATAAAATATTTGAAAACTAGGAAAAGCTAAGCATTTTAAGATAACAATTGTACTTTAATCAAAACCCACCACATCTCATAAAAGAGACAATTCCGTGTCCTCATGACCTAGGGTGAATTATCAGGATGCATGGATCTTTTTTTCTTTTATTTAGCTGTACATGATACAAACACCAGTTATACACGTTACAGTGGAATCAACATATCAACCTTACTTAACTCTAATTGCTCTATGTAAAGTGCAGATTGAGGGGACAAGGAGGCAAGTTTCAGCTTTAGCTAAAGTCATTAACTTCCAGTGCCTTAAAATCAGTGCCTGCTCCAACATGTTGAAGAAACTGGGGCCCAGCTATTTCTGCAAAGTTTTGTTAAGAAGGATGAGATTTTTGGTAGCCCTTGGCATAGTGAGAAAAGCATCCAAAACCACCGTGGACGAGTGGCGGAAATTCTTAAAGGATCAGCAAAGTTCAACCGGAATCTGAAATTTTGCTGCACTCAATGGATTTTGTTATATTACAGTCAATTTAAACAGAACCAGGCAGTCAAAACCCAGAGTGTGTTCATTAGAAAGTCATTCTCAGGGCACATCTTTGTACAGTAGAAATAGGCATCCCTTGAAAGGCAATGAAGAAATAAAAATAGTTGACCTACAAACATGAGGCATCAAAACATTTAGAGGATGATTGATCCTAATCTTAGATACTAAAATAAGGCTTGAATTCATAAATAACTTCAGCTGCGACTGTTCATTTCCTCTCTTGACATTGGTGATACCACAACTGTCAATGGTGTAACAAGATCTTGATTAAACTGATGTTTATTTTAATTTGAAGAGCATCTTCTTAAGAAGATACTAATTGCTAACTTTTTGGGGTGCTTGCAATGTTCACTTAAGTGCTTGGCATTTATTTGTCCATTCAATCCTCATAATAAAAGCATTAAAACTTCCCCCAAAGGGTTGTTCTGATGTCTAATGAGCTTTTATATGTAAAGTGCTTGGTTCCTGGCACATAATAAGAATAGAATAAGTGGTAAACATTTGACAAGCAAAATTATTATTCACATCTGACAGTTAGAGAAAATCTTTAAAATATAGAGCTTCCAGAATCATGCGCTTATCCACGGTGTTTAGTATGGATTGCATGATATTAGAAGTCTTGTGCGTAAGAGACAGAATACACATCTCTTTTGTGTCCAACTCTCTTCCTCTGCAGTTCCACTCCTTGGGTTTCATTTCTAACCTCCATTTCACGCCCTCTTTGAGAGTAGGTCACTTCAGAGTGACCTTTGAGTCCTAGTGCTACATCATCCTTCTGGAACATCTTCCAGGAAAGCACACTGTATCTTATGTCTAATTGTTTGATTCAAGGTCTACCTATTTTCTGAGGCTTCTAGGTTTACTTCATTTCTTTTCAATCTCTAACCTATCTATAAACTCTGACCTCTTAATATTCTCCATTTTTTTCCTTGTGTCAAGAAGTATGCTTAGGAATACATCTGGTATTCTCTATTAAATTCTTAGGAAGTAGCAATTTTTACTGAGATCTCAGTTGTTGTTCTATAGAAAGCCCCAATTTATTATAAACTGTAAGCATCTAAGGGAGTCTGCCTCAAGAAGACTGCATCTTTACCAAATGTTGCAGAAAAGGGTGGTTTTCTCAAAATTATAAAAACAATTTAATCATGAAATTCTAACTTCTAAATATACTAAATATTGCACAATTGTGGAATTTATTTCCAAGAGTCAAACTACTTTTCCTCCTTTGAACAGGCCTGAAGTTCAATAGCAAAAATATACCTTCTTTCCATGAATAAATTATATGTTGTGTGTCTAGCAACCAAAGTAGACTGTACAATTGCACAGTAGTGTGAAAATTACACAGGGAGCCCACAATGTTCACAAAATAAATCACCTTGGTATTTAGAAAGTACTGTGCCATGAATCAAAATCTTTATTAGAATCATAAGATATTTTACCTATGTTACATCAGAGTGACTATGAAATATTAGACAGGCTTTCAGTATAAAGTTATGCAAATGTTTTCTGATACTAGATTTACATTGAATACACATAATATGACGGTCTTGCATTCTAGAAGAGTCCTTAAGGTAGAGAATGTGATAGATAAGAATAATCCTCTATCCCTATTTTATACCAAGTATTAATGGAATATTAGGCAAATGATTTATCTTGTTTAGGTCTCAATTTTCTCATCTGCAGAGCAGATGGATTGACACAATACTCAGCTGTGTCCAAATTCTCCCAAAATTTCTACATATTTCATATAATATTTTAACAATTGGAAAAACATTCATAAGAATGATTTGACTTAGCCACCATATTCTATATTTAATATCTATGGCATTTATACTCCATCATTGAAAATTAATAATACAGTGCTACATTGCTGATAAAATTATATTACAAGCTATGCCACCTCTGAGCAGTTTTGTAATTTATCCTAATTAGAATGTTTCTATAATGAATATTTCCTTGATCTTTATAGAAAAATAATGTCTCTATTAAGAAAGATTTAGGAAGAAAACTAATAACATAACTTTTCAATTAGGTGTTTTTTAAAATTAATTAGTTTCTTAAAAGTACAAAAAGTAAACATATTTTCAGAGAGGCAGAATGATGGTGGTATTTTAGGGTCGTTTCTTCCATCATCAGGATGTAAATATGCCTACCAAATTCTCCTTCTCCCTTTTGCTTGTGGACTTCTGTTTTTCTACTCTCAATTTATAACTGCTAAGTGAACTAGGCAACACATCAAAAAGCAAACACAAATGTATCACCTTAGCAAATCACACTCATTTTTCAAGCATGGACATTGGCACAGGTTTTATGAAGAGTATGTTTTTTTGTTATTATCTCTGTCCACATCCACTCTGATTATCAATAGTTGTAGTAAACATATTCAGACAGGGCAGACATTCAACACTGAAGACCAGGATGCCAGGGGCAAATAATGACTTATTATAGGTAATTCATTTCATATAACACCAGAGATTTCTTCAAGTAGTTACTCCTAGGTTCTAATGCCTGACAGCTGTGCGAGGTGCAGAAATAGTAGCTCCTTCCACAGTGGCTGTCCAAAGTAAGAGCTATTAAACATTTTTTTTTCAGATGGCTTTTTGCAGTGGAAAGCAAAATATCAGGGAGAGTGGAAATCAAATTATTTTTCTTCTCCTCCTGCCCAACCCCTTTAAAAAAGATTCAGTTTGTCTTCCTAAGGAATGTGCTAGCAACATACAAATAACTCCACTTTCACAGTAAAATGACCAAAGATGTTAGGACTATAAACACATCGGCTGCTTTTCTGGTTGTGTCCTACTTATCTCATCACTTAGTGTTTTGCTTCACGTAAGCTTTATTATTCCTCTTAGGATATATCGAAGGAAAACATCATATGAAAGGAAAAGGCAGAACAAAGATGCAGGTAGTAGCATATCCCAAGGAAATCTCCGTTTGGTTCTACTGCATTATTTTTGAGGATATGGATCTTTATTATTTACTTATAGACTTTCTTAGAGCTAGAAAGGAAATTGACACATTTATCTAGCTCACTTCCCTATTTGAAAGTAGAGGAATTTTTGTTTCATTAATGAAATGCAAAGAATCATTGCTACACTACAATAATACATTATTTCGTATTATAAATATGCTTTGATTCTGTCTCTGATATTTCTGTTTATTCCAAAGAACAACTTGTCAGTAAAGTAAACCTTAAAATGGCATAGCAATTAAATACCTTATTTTTAATTATATTTGCAAGTAACACTGTCCAGCTTTGAAGCTCTGGACGTAGGAACAGATGTGCAATTTTTAAAAAAGTTATCCGGTGACCTTAGGATAGTTTGCACCTCATCAAAGGGGTTGTATTATGTGCGGTTCAGTGTGATGCCTGCTGAATCAATTAGAGAAAGCATAAACTGAAATATGGGCTGTGTCTTGCTGAAATAAAAAATCAGATGCCATGTCTGCTTTTTAGTTTGACATGTACCTTAATCTTCAGCTGTCAGATTAACTTTGGGTGTTAGGGTTTTTATGGTTTAAAAAGTATTTACAGGTGTGAGACCTCAATTTTTTTTGAGAAAAGGCATTCTTTCTTCACTGTTCAAATAATCTAATCAATAAAATATCTTTCTATAACCTACATATATTGTTATCACTGGAATACCATAGCATCATAAAATAGCAAAATAGAAATCTCACTTTTTACGGTCCTTTTTTAAAAAGCATGTACAGTGATCTATCACAGAAGCAAAGAATAGCGTACCATATGTTCTCATTCATAAGTGGACATTGAACAATTTTCATGATACTATAAGAAAGGGATTGGCAGTAGTGGGAAACTGCCAGGGGAGAGGGGGTGAGATTGAGGCAAACTGCCAAGGAAGGAGGGGACACATGTATAATGAACACTTGTACCTGACCCTGAATTGTACCCCATATCTTTAAAATTAAAAAATAAAAAAATGCGTACATACATATATGCACATATATTTAATTGTTATGTATATTCACCTATATTTGAGTGTATATATGTCATACAACTAAAAATTAATATATTGGGTGAAATTTTCTATTTTTATTCAAAATCTTTAAACTGGACACAAATTTTGACAACTCATGAAATCACAGACCAGAAATAGGCATAAGTATGACCAGAAATGGAGATTTTTTTAAAAAAATCTTTATTTCTAATATGAATTATGTGGAATGTATTTAGAATATCAAAGTAAAGCTTGGAGAAATAAGAAAACCAGAAACTACTAACATCTGTGACCATTATCTCTATCATATGGGGATAAAAGTTCTAATAGAAATTTATTAAAAATACCATTGTCAATATTATAACAATCAGGAAGGAAATATAGAGAAAATGAAGGTGAAATATCAGTTCAATATCAGTGTTTAAGTATGTCATTATCTTGCATTTTATTTTACTGCATTTATTTCAGGCTGCCTAGGAATATGTCTTTAATTGCCTTTGTAATTTTTTTCTCGATAAAAAAAGACTTCAAACATAGTATTTACTAAAATCTGCATTGCCTCTAAGAGAACTATTATTAGAAAACGACATTCTACTCAATAATTAGAACCATAAGACGCCCAAGAACTTTAGAAAATCCCCCTAAATATTTGAGAATGTTTAAGATGAGAACTCCTGCCATGCACAGATTATTGGGTCAATATTTATATTTAAATAGAGAGAAATAGAATTGTAAAACACAGTATAATTATGCTTGGCTATAACTCTTCACATTCTTTGAAATGTTTTAATGTACTCTACCTTATTCGGTTGTCACACCAACACTATACCATAGGTGACTTTGTTATTACTATATGCCCGAAGCATTTCCCTGTATACCAATTTTTCACCCTGCCTTCATCCTAGCATTGTCTTTATTACTTTTCCAACAACAACAAAAACAACAAACCCATCTGAGTTTGACCAGGTAGGTAGGTCACAAAGCATCCATCTTATACTCATCTGTGCTTCAAATCATTGTTGAAGTATTAGCAATCAAACAATGATCCCTATTTTAATTATCTGGACACCAGTATGCCCAGGTGTAGGGAAAGAGCATTCACTACTGATGGAGGCATGATTTTGTCTTTGCTAAAATGCCTCAAAAAAGAGGAATAGTTTATATGCATTTTCTATAAATAGCACACTTCTGTTATGTATGTGTATATCTGTGATCACTATCTAAATTACAAATTCAAAAGTGCAAACTAAGCAGCCCCAGAATTCAGTGTGATGAGGAATCTTTTATTCCCAGACTTGGAGAGATGTCTTTTTGACATTGGCATTCTACCCATAATTTGGCAGAGTGAAGAAACAAGAATTTTAATCTGAGGCTTCTCAGATGCTGGCTTCATTTAAAATTCCAAACATTATCAGCTCATTCGAGCGCCTTGACAATAAAATTGTCAGTAGTTCAAAAGCGAGTTCAAGGTTTTATTCTTTACCCAGATTATTTAAAATGAAACGCATATGAGCATGTGAATTCATTGTTTTCTGAACAATATTGGCCAATGTTATTTTAAGAGACCTTTTTAAAGGTTTTCAAGTGAACAGAGACACTGTTCCAGGCATCCTGGTCCCAGTTATCCTGAAGTTTCCTCTGGATCATCTTGTATCTGAGTTTCCTGGCCAACAGAAGGTTGCAGCTCAAATATTTGTAGCGTATAGTGACTCAGGGCAAAAAGGCAGAATCCTGAGAAACAATCAAGAGGCAATTGCCTATGATCATGTGCTCAGTTAGACAAAAGATATTCATCTCATCTCTTTCCTTTTCCGTTTTCCCTGCTCCAACATCCTGGAAGATCTAGAGTTTGTAAGAGCAGAGTTGCCAGATGAAATAAAGATGACCAATTAAATTTGAACTTCAGATGCACAGACCAAAAAAAAAAAAGTGTAAGTGCATGTGCAATTTGGGGAATAGACATGTTCTTTAAAAAAAAAAAACAATCTGTTTATCTGAAATTCAAATTTACCTGAGCGACTTTCACTTCTGGTTTGCTATTTTGCTGTGAGGATGAAGATGGTGTCCCAGGATTAGAGTTTCCTCCACATGCAATTCAAGGCAGATCAGTAAAGGGAATATCAGCGTTTTTGATGAGAAATGAGACTGAAAGCCTTAATTAGTCTAGATCAGACTGGACTTTTTTCCGTGCAAAACTGACAGTACATTTTTAGGTCTGCCATAAATCTCATTAAAGAATGACAAGGAGAAAAAGTAAAACAATTTCACATTTTTGCCCCACCAATTTCAGGTTTTCTCAATCAGATGAGTAAATATCCAGGCCTGATAATCAAATTCAGCTCTGGACTGTCATTAATTCCAACATAGGATCTTATCTAGCCCCATACAGACTAATAACTTCCATCCCCAGAAACAGACACAATGAGCTTTCCAAGATTATGCTTGTGACATTCTTTGAGGACATGCATAAAAGTTTTGATGTGGATTTCGGAGACCAGGGCAGTTTGGGAAATACCAGAGAACTGAGATGATGCTGAAAATGAGGACTCTCCAGTCTCTTCTTTAAAGCCCCTGAGCAGACATAATGTGCTTGACTGGCCGTTTAAGTGGGAATCTCATGAATGTGTCCTTGATAGAGCTCACCGCGGATGGTGATTTCTCTGCAGTTTCCAGGGAGCTCTTGTGAAAGGGAAATATGTAGAAAGTGATATTTAAGCACAAACTCATACACTTATTTTTTCTTAAAAAAAAAAGAAACTGCTTCTTAGAGAATGAGGGAAAAAATACTGTATAAGAGTGACCTAAGTCTTATATCCCAGCATCCTTCCCTAAAGTGTTTGGGCATGCCATCAGAGAAGCAGGCTCATCTAATAGAATGAAAAGAACACAATATGCTGCTCAGCTATTTGTGGGTACTAGGAAGGTGCAAAAATTTAAGAATTGTCAGACCCTGTCTCAGGGGAAGAAAGCTTTGAGCCCTGGTTAGAATAGGTCATTGAAATACTTGGAGGATTGGTACCTCATATGGAACAGAAAGTCTTCTTTCCTTTCTTCCCCGGAGGATAGCATGTGCTCAAAAAGCTATAAGAACGATCAGGATGGAGCTATAAGAATAAAATGTTTAAAGATATATCAGAAGTCAAGGAAAATAAGTTTTCCACATATATACCATAGTTAGAAACTTTGCTCCAAATGGATCTTCAGAAAGTGATTAAAGGTAGCAGAAATGTCAACCAAGCTTAATTGCCAAGTCATTGCTGTGGCCATAGTTAATGTTTTTGAAGACAGGCACAAGGGAGGTCTACTGTTATGGACTAAATGTTTGTGCTGTGGCTTGACTGTATCTTCCAAAAAATGTGAATGGATTAATGCTTTTATCACAGGAGTGGATTTGTAATAGTAGGGGGAGTTTGGTTCCCGCCTTCACTCTCACCCACTCTCCTTCCACCATGAGATGATGCAGCAAGGCCTTGCCAGATGCTAGCCCTTTGATCTTGGACTTCCCAGCCCCCAGAACTGTGAGCCAATAAATTTCTATTCATTGTCAATTGCCTAGTCTGTAGTATTCTGTTATAGCTGCACAAAATAGATTAACAAAGTTTATCTCCCCATAATTTATATGTTGATACCTCAACCTCCAATGTAATGGTATTTTTTTCCCTGCCTCAGGTTTATTTGTACAAAGAGCACAGGAGGACACCAGCCCCACGTAGACAGCAGCCTGAGGGTCAAACCAGTCCTTCTGTCCTCACATTGACAGACAGGGGTCTCTACTCTGGAGCCTTTGTGGGTGTCTGGGCACCTTTGGGAGCCTGAACAGGAGCTGGAACTGAAGCTGGAGCTGCAGGTGAAGCTGTGGCTGTGGCCTTCATTTGATCCTTAGACTTTGGCCGGCAGAGCCTATGGCCCTTGGCAATATAGGCACGAATACACTTTCCAAGGTTGAGGTGGGCAATGTATGCAAGTCGAGTAAGCTTGTGGCAAGGACCCTTTGGCATCTTGGGCTTAACCTCCTTGGGCTTTACGAGGGCCTTGATGGCCGCAGCACGTGCACTCATGGCCTTGGCATTGTTGACTTGCATCGTCTTCAGGCCCTTTTTATTGTGCTTCTTGGCAAAGCACATGTTCTTCAGGAACTTGGGGTCCACGCCCTTAAGAGACTCGTATCTTTGTGATCGGGATTTCTTGATGCCATTTCTGTGCCATTTTCGGGACTGGTTGTGTGTAGTATGGTTCTTGGACTTGGCCATGTCTGCACTGTAACTCATAGCTTCTGAAGTGCCTGGGATCATGTAATGGTATTAAGAGGTGAGGTCTTTGGGAGATTTAGATGAGGTGATGAGGGTGGGGCCCCATGACATTAGTGCCCTCTTAAGAAGAAGAAGAAAGCCAAGGACACAATAAAAACAAAAACAAACAAACAAACAAAAAAAGCAGCCATCTGCAGTTCAGGAATAAGGCCCTTATCAAGAACGAAATCTGCCAGCACCTTGATCTTGAACTTTCCAGCCCCTAAAACCATGAGAAATAAATGTCTGTTGTGTAAGCCCATGGTATTCTGTTATAGAAGCCCAAGCTGACTAAGACATTGACTGTTCTCCTGATGTTAATGAAGCTAATTTTGGAAAAGAAGCATAGGAAGGTCAAGGTCACCAAAGAAGGGAAGAGGGAAAAGACCAAACTACAGCTGTGAAGATCTCTGGCAGGGCTTTATAGGGAACAGATGACTACTTAAAACATTGTTCATGTGATAACTTCAGAGGCTCAGGACCAATAAATCAGGCAAACTGACCCTGCTTCCTTGAGACCGTGTTTAACTATGTGACACCCATTCGGTAGGTCTTCTGCTCATGAATTGATAGGATTCGACCAGCAAGTAAAAAATAATCTAAAAGATCTAATTTGTTGAAAAAGATATAAACCAGTCTATGTAATGTGGTCAGAAAAGCCCTCTCTGAGAATGCAGTGTTTAAGATGAGAAGGAGCCAGCCTTGTAAACAGTAGGAGGGAAGAGCAATGCAGACAGATGGAACAGTACACACGATGGCTTCAAGTTTAAAAGAAAGATCTCGATATGTTTGAGGGACTGAAGAGGAATCTGTTTAGTCAGAGCATAGTAAGAGAGCAAGTCACTCAATACAACTTAAAGAGGTAAACTGTAAGTTGAACAAGAAAATAAATAAATGAATGAATGATAAGTGATTACTATGTATAGAATGATTGTATTCTACTTACTAGCCAGCGTAATGAAAGAGCAAGTCACTCATAAGAAGTTAAAAAGGTAAGCTGTAAGTTGAATAAGAAAATAAATAAATACAAAGTGATTGCTATAAAGAGTGATTGCATTCCACTGGCTACCCAGATTTGTGAAGGTAGTATCCTCTAGGAACGCAACGAATTGTGGCAGTTTTTCATAAGAAAGAAAGCAACATGAATTCCTAGGGCCTAAGAAAGAATTGAATTTAAAATCTTGGGGAAAAGCAACATGTCCGTGAGAAGTAGGAACAGAACATTGTGACCCAGAGACCCAGAAAGCAACAAGTGGTAAAAGAGACAGGCTTCTCTCTATGGTGCAAGAAAGCTGATGAAGGGGAGATCCCCACCCATGACCCTATTTGAAATTCACCAGTATAACGTAAAGCTCCCTTGTTTCTTTCCATGAAACTATAAGAAGACCATCTCTCAAGGCAGGTGTTAAGGGACATCTTGTGTACGTAGGATTTTCTTAACTGGATAACCTGTTTTTGAGAATATGGTGGCCACTTTCACTGATAACTTGTAAATATGATATTGTCAGTAATAAGAAGAATGATTTAAAGAACAATGGTTGTAACTGTCATTTTTTGGAGACGAAGTAGAATTTAATCTTCAAGAAAAGAGATCTTTAAATCATAACATTTTGGAGCTGGAAGATAAACTTAAGCACATACATGCCATTAAACTCTCTATTTTGCAAATCAGGAAAGTGAAACAAAGTTAAGTGGATTTAAGGACAGTTATGGCACATTCAGTATCTACTAGTTTACTGTACATTTCCTTCTTGTTCTTCCTTTACCCCCAAATTTAGTATAAAAAAGAGTCCTAAGAATCTTGGAGAATGTAAATGGTGTCCAAGCACAATGTTTCCATTCATGAATTAAATAAATAGAATGGAATGGAAGTTGTTTTCTGCTTCTTTCAAGGGTGGGTGGAAGTTGACGCCTCCATCTTTGAGAGTGCATAGTAATTTGTAGGAATGTTAACTTTTAAATCATTCTTTGAATGTTGCCTGAGGAACAATGCCATAGCTGGATCCGTAAACTTGCTGCAAAAGTAACTAGTGATCAGACAAAAAGAAAAGCAATACTCTAGTCTCAGAGTTGTAAGTCTATACAGATTCTTTGTCAGCAAAATGTACTTCAGAGAAAGTAATTAGTGATTTTGAAATTGCTTACTCTCTTTCATATTTAGAGGACAAACATATCCACTGGTTAAGTATAAACAGTAAGAGAAAGAATATATTGTATAATATAAATTGTTTTAAAAAGGGTAATATTTCAAGAATAATTACTAAAGTTTATAATTCTAGAGTCTGAGATTATGCAAATCTTTGAATATCCAAATTTCAAAGGAAATTTTTGAAATCTTGTATCTCAAAATATAGCTACATATTTTTCTTCCCTGAAGGCAAAATTACAAACAATAATATATAAAATGCTGATTTAGAGAATGATTTTTCTCAAAAGACTTATCATCTCTGATTATTCCTAATTTATTTCATTCTTTTTGCAATAAAATGATGTGGTAGACAGAATAATGGCCCCAAAGAGGTATCTACATTTTAACCCTCAAAACCTGTGAATATGTTAGGTTACTTGGCAAAAGGGAAGTGTGTAGATGGAACTAAGGTTGCTGATCAGATAATCAGCAGATCCTAAAATGTATAGATTATCCTGGGTTGTCCAGGTAGGCCCAATTAATCACAAGAATCCTTAAATGTGAAAGAAGGAGACAGAAGGGTCAATGTCAGTGTGATGCAATGTGAGAAAGACTTGAATGGCCATTACTGACTTTGAAGATAGAAGAAGCCAAGAGCCAAGGAACAAGAGCACCCTACAGAAGCTAGAAAAGAAACACACACACACACACACATACAAACACACACACTTACTCCTAAAGCCTCCACAATGAAAGGGAACCCTGACAGCATTATGATTTTAGCCCAGCGAGGCCTATTGGACTTCTGACTTCCAGAACCCTGAGAATCAAACTGTGCGTGTTAAGTTACCAAGTGCAATAATTTGTTACAGTAGCCGAAGAAAACAAACACACAAGACATAGGAATATAATGTCATTTGAGTCTGTGAACATTATTAAATAAACTGTAGTTCAGAAAAAACAATTGAATTCGGGAATTAACTTCTCAATGATTTCATGCCACACGTTCCAAAAGGAAATCAACAAATTTCAGCCTCTAAAAGAGTAGGAGAAAAGCGGTATTGGGTCCACAGAATATGCAACGTATTGAATGTTATTTTACCCTTGCCACATTCTCCATTCTTCAGAACAATTATTTCTCCTGTAGTTCCATATTGCCTATTATAAATTTAGGAAGAAAATCAATCTGTATCATTTTAGTTAGGTATTCGAATCAATCACTAAATGTTTGTTGAGTTCTCTCTGCCCAGCAGTTCTCATAGTACTTGCAGTACAGGTTTGGAGACTAGTTTTTATTTTTACTTATAAATGACTAGTACAATAAAAACAAAAATTTTACAGCCAAATCAGATGGAACGATTTGAGAACATCATGATAAGTATTCCTGGAAAGGTTAATAAAATGATGTTTTCATTCAAGAGTTTAAGGAACAGTTTTAAGATGAGTCTGATATATTTTCAAGACTTCAAAAACCAGAAATACAATGATAGTTCCTTTTGGCATGGATAAAAATAAAAGTGCCTGTTTTTTAGAAAAATAATTTGATTTATAAATATATTACATAATAATAAATGTTAACCATAATTAATAGACAAATATGGCTCACAATTTAAATAATCTTACCCTTATAAGAGAAAACTACTGCCAGGCTCAGTGGTTCAAGCCTGTAATCCCAGCACTTTGGGAGGCTAAGGCAAGAGGATTGCTTGAGCCCAGGGTTCGAGATCAGCCTGGGCAACTTGGTGAGACCTCGTCTCTACAATAAATAAAAAATTTAGCCAGGCATGGTGGCGCACGCCTGTACTTCCAACTACTTGGAAGGCTGAGGTGGAGGAATTGCCTGAGCCCAGCAGGTTGAGGCTGCAGTGGCCGTGGGTGTGCCACTGCACTCCTGCCTGCGTGATAGTGAGACCCTGACTCAAAAAAAAAAAAAGAGAGAGAAAACTACCATCACAAAATCTTCAATTAGCTGAAAATTTTTTGCTTTCACATTTATTGTGTTTATTTTTGCTAGGCTTTATTATAATTTACTCTTAAATTACAAAAGCAATACAAGCTCATTGTAACATAGAATAACATAAATGTCGTAAGATAAATGACAAATTTTGCCTTCTACCTTTCTCCTTATTAAGTTACACCATATTTTCAGCTTTGTTATGTTCTTCTTAACATTTTCATAGGTTAATGCCAACCAACAAAAATGAATTCCTGAGTATTAGAATGTGTTGTTTTGTTGTTATTTTCACAGAAGTGTGTTTTTTGTTAGACAAATTAGTCTTTGTTTTGCTTTTTATTTTCCTCTTACACATATCTTGTGGACCAACTGCATAATATTCTATAGTTTGGATAGTAACTATGCCATAAGTTTTTAACATTTCTTTACTAATAAATGTTTTAGTTTGCAAGTTTTGCCACAGAAAACACAATGCTGGGGGTACATATTCTTCTATACGTACGTTTACACATTTATGGTTCATGTTCTTAAGACAGATTCCCAAAAATATACTACTATGTCAAAGGGAACGTATACTCATAATATTAGTAGATATTGTCAAATTATATTCCAAAAATTGTGGCAATTTGGCATCTAAGAATAAAGCATGAAATAAAGCATTCTCCACCCTTCAAATATCTGGTTATTTTCAATCTTCTAATTTTTGACTATTTTATGGGATGCAGTGGAATATCATTGATCTTTTATTTAAATTTCTTTCACATTAAGCATGTTTATACACTTATTTTCCACTGGGATTTTTATTTGCCTGATCTGCCTGTTTTGTCTTTTGTTAAGTAGTTTTTCCTTCCATTCTCTTCTTACCTTGTAGGAACTTTTTGTTTTTAGGATTAATTGCATTTATTCAACCATTTGACTTGCAAATGTTTTCTCACAAATGATTTTTTATATTTTAATGTTTTATGGTATCTTTTGCCACTTAGAAAATTTTAATTTACATATACCCAAATGTGTCTGCTTTTGTACTTTGGGATACCAACTAATACTTTGATACTGATTTTAAAAATTGATTAAGCCTTATATTGATTCTTCTAGCTTTCCATTCTTTTCTTTAAATTCAATACTAAAAGTATCTCAAAACTTGCTTGCTTTAATACCAAATTTTCTAACATTGTAGTTCAATGAAAATTATTTTCAAAACACAATACTTTTGCTTAAAATTCTCCTGAATCATTTTTTAAATTGCAGAATCTGAATTTAGAAAATATTTTAAAATTTGATTGTTGATAAGATATTTACTGATGTTAGAGCGGCTTCACTCCTCACTGGTTAATCCTAAAATGTTTAGAATATTCAATGATTATCAATATAAAATATTTCACCTGAAAAACAAAAGGAAATAACATTAATTCCATAAATAAATTATAAGCAAGTAAATAAATGTATATATATCTGTGTACTTACCCATACAAAAGGAATAATTGCAGAGATAGATTACTAGTCTGGGAACCAAGTCATTATTAGTGGGCAAGAATAATACCATCTGCAATTTAATATGTGAAGAAATTCAATTTAGTGTAAAACATTCTTATAGTATGTGTGTAAAAGATAAATCTCACAAGTAAACCTTCAGTATCAGCAATGAATAGGGTTTACAAGTCAATGGGTAAGAAGTTCTTCAGAATTATCACACATAATTTGGGCATATGAAAGAGAAGCCACCCAGTTGTTGAGTGCACTGACTTAATCAAGTGGCTTAGAGAGTGATTTACAAATTTGAAAGGTGTTATATTGGAAATATGAAAATGCTGTCATTCCAAAAACTATTACACCATCCTATTCCATTCAATTGACTATTATCATTGAGTGATCATCTTTTCTCTGTTCAGTAACCACTATCTGTTTCTTAATAAAATAATAATTATAGAAAGAAGTCAATATGAAAACAATGCATTATAAAATTATCTACTAATTTTCAAGATAAGTATAATAGACAAAGGATTATCATGTGTATTATGGAGCAGGAATTATTATAAGTACTTTAAATGAGTTATTTAATTTATTTCTCACAGCAAACTTTGAAGTAAGAACATTTATTATGCCCATTTTACAGAGGAAGAAAGTGAAGGCTAAATAGGTTAAATTACACTTGAGATCACAAAACTAGTAAGTTGAAGATGTGAGATTTGAATCCAAGAAATATGAATCCATTATTATTCTTCATTATTTTTCTACTGTACCTCTTTGTAAATATACATAAGTATAAAAGAACATTAGCCTTTTCTAAAATATAATCATTGCTTAATTTAATAGTTCATAATATCAATCTATTATAGTGTCTTTCTTAATATTAAAATATCTATGTGCTAGCTAAATGTATAGATATTATTATTATAAAAACATATTTATAATTTCTGATTCCTATAAAACTATTTCAGATAACTTGAATCAACTTTTCTCCTAAGAACAGCTAGAAACATTTGGGCTAAATACTTTTTTTTCTTTTAATCTGTTTGAAGATCTCAAAGAGCTAACAAAGTAGTATAAATTTTAGGCCAAGATTTGGAGGATAAGGAAAAAACTTAGGGTAGCTAGAAAGTTGTTTATAAATCAAATCAATAGTATATGAAAGATTTTGAATTAGCATCATTCTGATACACTGTTACACCATTCCATCCTATGCATTTGAATAAAATGTGAGTGGTAGCCTGACATTTTGATCCTTTTTTCTCCCAGGGGAATCCACTGATTTCCAAATTAGCATCTAAGAGGCCTTGAGGCTGAGGAGAGCCTTTGACATCCTTTGAAGCAAAGGGGAGAAGTTTTAGAGCCCAGGGTCCTAGTCAATCTCCCTTGCTTTAGATTGGGCACCTGAGGGCTGTAGCTTTGAAGAACACTTAGGATGTACACCAGTCCTCACAGGGCCTAAGCCCATCTAAAAATGAAATAAATATGTTTAAATGGTCTATGATTGCTAGAATTCTTATCCAAGGCAAACCTTCTCCAAAGCAAAATAATTGTATCTTAAGCCACAAATTATTTCTACTCATTTTCATGGCCAATATACAACACTCAGTCATAAATAAACACATGAAAAGACAGGCTAACTTCATTTTAAAAAAATACACAGTTAATAGTAGAAATAGATTTTCAGGAAATCCGGGTTTAAAAAAGAGAATTTAAAATAAATATGTTACCAAACTTCAAGAAAATAAAAGATGAGGACAAAGAATTTTGGCAGGAAACTAGACACTAAAACAAATAAATACACAAATAAAATCCTGAGACTCTAGCTAAGTAGAACGGTAACCAAAGTGAAAAACTCAATGGATAAATTAAGCAGCAAATGAGACACAACTAAAGAAAAAATTAGTAAACTAGAAGGTAAGTGTGATGAAAATAAGCAACAAACTTTACCTACACAGTGACTACTTGTGTACCTGACCCTGAATTGTACCCCACGACTTTAAAATAAAATTTTAAAAAAAGGAAAAGAAGCAATCGAAACCATAGAGACGCAAATGAATGGAGCATACAGGAAAAGATTATAGAAGACATAAAGGACACAGTGAAAGGGTTATATATTGAATATTATCAGTTATATATAACTGGAAAGGAGAGGTAATAGGGCAAATGTATTTGAAGAGATGATAGCCAAGAATTTTCACCAATTGCTGCAGTCTTACATTGGGATACCATAAGATGATGAAAATAAAGTCTCTAAATACATTAGAAAGACATGAGTTAAACTCATACAAATAATATTGAGACTAGGAAACCAAACACAAAACAGTGCATACTTCATGATTATGTTCATATAAAGTTCAAAAACAGACAAAATTACATTATAATTTAAAAGGTCAGAATAGGGGTCATCTTTTTTTTTTTTTTTTTTGAGTTGGAGTCTCACTCCATCACCCAGACTGGAGTGCAGTGGCACACTCCTGGCCACTGCAGCCTCGACCTGCTGGGCTCTGGCGATCCTTCCACCTCAGCTTTCCAAGTAGCCAGAACTACAGGCACGCGCCACCACGCCCGGCTAATTTTTTTATTTATTGTAAAGATGAGGTGTCACCAAGTTGCCCAGGCGGGTCTCGAAAACGTAGGCTCAGGCAATCCACTCACCTCAGCCTCCCAAAGTGCTGGGATTACAGGCTGAGCCACAGAGCCCAGCTGAGGTTATCTTTTAAACAGAGGGAAAGAATACTTATTTGGTGGGCCACAAGTCAAACTCCTAAGTGCTGTCAGTGCTTCTATTTCTTGACTTTGTTACTGGTCACCCAGGCATATTTACTTTATAATAATTCATAGATTTTTGCTTACTTTAGTATATATTCATTATATTTTACATAAAAGTTTAAAAACAAAAACAATAATTACAATGCATTTATAGGAAGAACTAAAACATTAAGTAATGATTTAAATATGATTCTTAAATCAAGAATTGCATTTTAAAATGTATATTTTAAATATACAATTATTCATAAGACTATAATGATTTCTGATTTTCTGTCTTTTTATATTGTCTGTAGCTTTGGATTTTGATGATTTTATAAGATGGTCTAATACACTTTACTTTAGAAAAAAGAAACTTTGTGATGTTGCTTACATAATTTTTTATCATTTCCAAAAGAATCAAGTAAAATGTATGAATAACAAAAGCTACATGTGAATGTCTTCACTTTTTTAGAACCATGACTTTCTTTTAAATGACAATAAACGCAGGAGAAAATTGCTAATCATGGTATTTATTAAGTTTGGATCTCAGGCAGCAAATAACAAGAGGTGTCCATGTTCAACTGTCCAATTAAGTCAAATCTTGATTGCTTGCTTGACATAGTATTATTGTTGTATAATAATCTTTGTGATAATATCTGTGACCCTAAATCATATTTTAATGAGGCTTGGATAAAGTCTATATAATCATAAAGAGTAGAAATAATTTAGTGATTTTTGCCAAGAAAACATCAGCATGCCAAACAGAAGCTAATGCATGGAATTATCTTCTCATTATCAGGTATGAATGCTAAAATTGAGGGATTATTTCATTGTTTAACCAACTCCTGGGGAAAGGAAATTTAATCATTTATAATTGAAACTGTAAATAACTGTTGATAATCTAAGACATGAATTACTCTGAGTCTTGCTGAGAGAGGTCTGGAAAGGCATTTCTTCAATCAAAGGCAAGGAAAACAATACCTATCATCCTCAATAATAAATGAATATTGAAAATGGCAAGAGAAGAATTGTAAGAAATTACCCATATACAAGGGGTACCCAAAAAAACCCCAGAATTATTTTTTGGAGGGCGAGCCCCTTGTCATCCAGGCTTACCCTGCTAGATAAGTTTTCTAGGAACCCATCAACATCAGTGTACCAGCTAGAACTGTTGAGAGGCTGCCTTCAGCTTTAGTTAATTTTTTTGGAAATTCTTTCAGTGTGTTTGCCCATTTCATGATGGGTGATTTACACAAACAGCAGTTTTTGGCCTAAAACAGCACGTCCCCAATGCCTCAGCCTCCTGAGTCACCCGATATATCCCTGAGCAACTTTTTTTTTGTTTCCCCAGACGAAAAGAGTCCTCAAAAGGAAACATTTTGCCTATATGGAAGAGGTAAGGCAAGACATGACAGAAGCACTAAAAGGCTTTGAAAGCAGTTTTCATGGGAAACAAACGATATTAAATATACTCATCAAGGGTAAAATGCATCCATTTTTCAGAACCAGAGTAGTGTGCGCTTCAGAACCAGTGGTAGTTTTTTTCAGAACCAGAGGAGATTATTTAATAATAATCTCATTATTATTAAAAAATAATAAAATTTGCCCGTTTAGGGGTAAATCCGCTTAAAATTAAGTCATGACCACTTACTATTACATTAGAATTGGAGGTATAGATATAAAATACTTTAAATAAAATAGAGATTAATGACAAATTCATATGCAATAATATCATGTGAATGGCCAATTAAATAACTAATTATGTTGAAAAATTAATTGCCTGCTTAAGTGGATAACCACACCCCACCACATATTTTTTCTCAGCCTACACAGGTGTTCTATGTTCCTGAGATTTCTCAAATAATTTGGTGTTTGTATTTAATGGCTAAAATAGACAGACATGCATTTTTCTAAAATTCAATTGTCAATTCATTCTACAAATAATGAATGAAAGTTTTGTGCTGGGAATTATGTTAGCACTTAGAAATATAGTAAAGAAAGGTAGTCCCTGACTCAGAAAGATGTTCTCTCTCCCTTCTCCATAAATGTTACGTGATTTAGAATTCATACACATTTCTATGGTATTACGTTTATATCTCTATAATGGAATGGACAAAGAAATAAAAACTGCCACTGTTAAAATTGCTACTGAGGAAATAATGTTTGGTTTATGAAAATGTTTGCCAAGGCCTATTGCCTATACCCAGAATTGTTCCCCGTATGGTATAGAACAGAAAGATTGAAATTAAAAGGAGCAAATTTATTCTGCATAATTAAGTATTATTAACTTTTGATTCTACCTGGTGACTTGGAGAGTTTTTCCTAAAATTTGGAAAACGGAAATGTAGGTGGGTGTTGGTTAATGTGAAGGTAAACCCTGGCAATATGTTGGGAGTCTGAGACCAAAAAAATACATTAGGAACGAGTGATTTTCATATGCAGAAATGTCTGACCAAAGTGAGGAATTTGAGAACATCTGGTACTCAAGTGTAGTTTGTGTCTATACTCAGATTAGCCTCCATTGTCTGGAAAGCTTCATACCCAACACAATAGCCTTCTATTAGTGATTCTTTTGCAAGTAGTGAAGTATCCACACCTGAGGCAAAGCCCCCGAGAACTAGGCAGAAAGACCCAAGAGTGACGATAAGTGATTCAGAACTGAGTTTGGAGTGAGAGATGCAGGTGGGCCCCCACTAGGAGACTGGCAGGAATCATCACAAACACTAGAAACGGCCCTGAACTCCTCACGGTGTGAGGGATGGAGTCTTGAATTGTTTTATCTGGATGTAAAAGAAGCCTTGGAGACTGGGCAACGTCCACCCTATTACGAATCTGTTTTTTGCTTCATGCTATACTAATTTAGATCATATTGACCTCCTCCAATGGGATGTAAGCACATGTCCTATTTATCTTCATATTCTTTCTGTACCAAGCTTAGTATATCATAGAGCAGAATAAGCAGAAAAGGGATTTCAAAAACAGAAGGAAGAGATGATGTCTGCTTTACCATAGAAGCAATATAGAATTGACAAAGGGTTAAATAAACTAGTTAAACTTTTTATCTAGTTGGGTGTCGCCAACTGAAAACAGGTTCTCTATAGTTAGGACTGAAGAAGGGTGGGAAGGGTGAGCATTGGAGAGGAAGTGTTCAGATAGAACTCTTTCTGTAGTGAAAGCTCAAGCTAGGAAAATAAATGCTTTTACAAAGGGAAATAGGAGGGGGACCTCCCCCAAAACCTGGAATTATCTTTTGGAGGGTGGACCCCTTGTAGTATAGGCTTTCCTCACTAGATAAGTTCTCTAGGACCCCACCAATGTCAATATAAAGTTAGTGTTGTGAGAGGCCGTGTTCGACTTCAGTGAGTTTTGTTTTAGATTCTTCCAGCGTGCTTGCCCATTTCATCATGAGTGATTTACGAAAGCACCTGTCCACATCACGCAGAGTGTTCAGCAGTTTTTGATCCAAAATGGCGTGAACTCCCACCCACCCTGGTCTCACCCTCTTTATTCACCTGATCTTACTCTGATTGACTTTTTTTTTTTGGTCTGTGTCCCTGGATGAAAAAAGTCCTCAAAGGAAAACATTTGCCGATGTGGAAAAGGTGAAACAAAAAATGGCAGAAGCACTAAAAGGCATCAAAACTGATGGGTTCAAAAACTGTTTTGAGCAGTGGAAATCGTGTCTTGAAATGTGTATTGCATCAACTGGAGGTTGATTTAAAGGGGATTGACGTTTACAACATGTAAGAATAAATACACAATTTTTTATAAATAAATTTTCAAGCTTTTTTGCCCCCACCCATGTATGTTTGCCTGTTGGGTAAAGAGAAAACAACTGTCCCTAATACAAATTTGATTTATTCTGTTGATCACAAACAATATGGACCAGAAAATTTAAACATGAAAGTACAATAAAGTCACTAAAACAGAGTCACAGGTTTAATAAAAACATATGCTTATAGTCAACTTTTCTTGGGATTCTGATATTATTGGTCTGGGTGAAAGTCAAAAATCTATATTTTTATTGTATTTCCCACAACACATTAAAATCCTATAAAAAACATTTATATTCTTATTGGCCTAAATTCTAACCTTTGATTTGGCATGCTTAATGAACTAATAATATGAAATTAATTAATTAATAATATGCAATATATCTCTCTTGTCTTCATAAATTAGAAATTTATCAATAAAAATATTTTAATGGGATCCGATTCTCACTTTGTTTTGTTGTTAAATGAATCCTCACAATATCAGTATTATATATACCTAATATAGTTCTCATTCTTCTCAATAAGTGAAAAGCCTAGAGAATGGTTAAAATAAAGTTCAGGGAAAAAGTAGCAAGAAAAGGAAAAAAAAACAGTACTGAATAAACAACTTTTTGTTATGTTTTTGATGGCCAAGATTATATTATTAACAACACATCTAACGAAAATATTGTTTTCATGCTTCAGATTTCCAATCTATAGTTGTTTTCTTACACTTACATATCATATCTAATATGATAGATAGATGGAGATAGAGATGGAGAGATAGCCAGAGCTAGACATTGAGACAGAAAAAAGAAGGGATACTGGAATTTAAAACATGCCACACAACAAATTCAATTACAAAAAAATCCTTCATTTGCTGTTTTACCTTGGAAGGTCATAAGATGGAATCAATACAGCCAAAGAGCAGCCATTTTAACCCTGCTTAGCCTTGTCATGCTTTTCTAGCAGTTCGCTTTACCCTCTAATCTTGAGCCAAAGAGAGAACTGGTTTCTCAGAGGTAGCTATTGATAATTGCTTTACAATCCCTGCCCAGCTTGTTTTGTACTAATTAGCTTTTCTATTCTAAATATTTGCTTGAGAAACAAGTTAGCCTAATCAGCACTTCCAGACCTTCATGACATAGACCCCATCAACATGGCAGTAATCATGTGACTAACCCACCCATCTGCCTGCTGTCCGTCACCTGATGTCAGTATCTTTGTGGATCTGTCCTTCGTGATGATGAGAAAAAGACTACCACCCACTCACCTTAACGACCTGCCCCCATCAAAGGGAATGTTTAAACACTTTCAACCTCAAGCAGCCATTTGCCATTGCTTTGTTGAACTCTGGTGTGGCCACATGGCTAGTTGGGGAGGTGAATCTCCTCTATCTCTCTTTCTCTCTCTAATTTACTTTCTAAATAAACTATATTTTCCAATCCAACTCCTCTGAAGTTCATTGTATCTTATGCATGGCACTGGATTGCAGACCCCACTCCCCCTCCATCTAGTCTGACCTAACAACCTTAAAGGTAATAACGTAAGTTTCAGTCATTATCATATATGATGAAACAATGAAGTAGGTGGTTTCAGAGCTGGCATTCATCCATTCATGAGATTCGAATTTGAAGGTATCAGCATTGCTTAGCAGTTCCATCTGAGAGCATTACAATACTTTATTTTTTAAAGAAAGATAAGAGAACAAGACAATTGTCGCACATCACTTCCTGATAGGATGTAGCAGAAAAGTTTGGAATCCGTGTGACTTACACATGTTGTGACATAAGGGTACCAATGATTTGAAATTATTAAGGGGGAGAAAAATTGTATCCCTTCTTTATTGAAGGAGCACAGTCCTAGGATTGAGGTAGGGGTGCTCCTAAAACAAAGAGAGAAAGGCATTCCCAGAATAGAGAAAAAGGAATGTGTTAGAGAGAAAAGAATGTAGTGCAAGTCATAGTGCGCACGTGCAACCCAGTTGCAACCCTGAGCTATGAAATACCCAATCAGAATGTATATTGCCAATATGTTGCCTTATAAAGGGGACAAAGGGACTAGAATGTAAAGGAAGGGAAACAGAAAGTATACAAGGCAATGCCCCGTTGTGCTCAGGGCTCAGCCTTTGGATGTGAATCCGCTGAACCGGTGATGGGACAAATAAACACTGCTTCCTGACGAAGAAGCCTTGGTGTCCCGTCTCTTTCTATAAATTATCCTACTATAGGACAGGTGTGCTTACACCACACCAAAGCTTTTAAAATTACCCATTACTTTCACCATGTTTCCTTATTACAAGATGTATACTCTTAATTTTTGCATGCGCACACACACACACGCACACACACACACACACACACTATTCTGGTTCTGAGAAAGGATGCATTTTACAATTGATGAGTACACTTAATACAGTTTGTTTTCCATGAAAACTGCTATTAAATCAAAGGCATATTTTGCAACTGATGACACATTAAAATTGAGAAAAACCCTCAAATTTCGGTTAATGTTTGTTTCTCTGGTTGACAGAAACTGTGCTACAATGATGTGACGAGCCTAGTTGTAGAGAGAAAGGAAGTTCCTTGGAAGCAGAGAGAAACTGGAAAAGAATAAGATTAGGATTATATCTGCTGGCCACTTAGACTGGTTAGCATTAATTTAACAAGTTATTAGACTATCCAAAGGTCATGGTTGCTACATTATTTCCTGCTGTTTTCTTATATGACTTGTCCTTGCTAGATTAACAAAAACTGATCAACGTCAGAAAATAAATGGAAAGAATATAATTCAGACAGTTCTAAAAGTTTCCAAAGAGGAAACTTATTTCCAGAGAAAGAAGGCAAGTACTTTGCTAGACCCTGCCCTTATAGACTCACGAGAGCTGACTGCTATATTTTCAGGAATTTTGTGAGTCAGTTGTTACATCGTCGGTCATTTGGAATTGGTCATGGTGGGAGTATGCACAATATGAAAAGCAGCAAATGCTACAAGTAAGGGCCTTTCGTTTTCCAAGAAATCCATTTTATTTTCCCAGCACATACAAAAAGTATGCTATGGTGGAATGTTTTTATTTTAGAAAGAGGTAAAAAGAACTATTTTGCTGAAAAATATTTACTTTGGGGAAACTGATTCTCTTTTTCAAAAGAGAATGTATAAACATTCTATGTCTCCATTCCTTAAAATTATCTAGAATACATATGCAACTCTATTAATGAGAAAGAACGAATGACCTTTAAAAACAATATTTTGGATGGAAAACTAAATTGACCTAATTGTAACATAACCTCAGCAATTCAATGTCATGTAAAAATATTTGCTTTCAATATTTTCAAAGATACATAGGGTGTTATTACCTAAACCAAACTATTGACCTAAATTAAAAATTAAATTACACACACACATACACACACACACACACACACACACGATTGCATGCACCAAAGGGGGCCATGTTGTTTCAATCCAAATACAGTGATTATATGCACAAAGAAGACACCTCTTCAGCTGTCTGAAATTTATAAGGAAGACAGCAGAGCTCCCAGCAGGCAACACCTATCTGAAGAGGTCTCCCAACAAAATAATACTCACTCACTGGTGAAATCTGACTGCCTGCTGCAATGAAAATCCGGGCCTCTGTGAGCCGTGGGTTGAAGATAAAGAATAAAATATTTACATTTTTATGCTTTTTATATGTGAATGCTATTTCAAAAAAAATTGTAAAGATTTTTTTTTTAAACGAAATATCTTAAAGCATTGAATTGAATTCAAATATGGAACAAAATAGGTCATAAATATTACGCTCTAGTTCTTTAAAATACTTATCAATATTGAAGAACACATTTCTTGGGAGCACAATCGTATTCATACAATTGTTTCTCTTATTAAAAATTGACTTAATCTCCATTAATCTGGTTATGGCAGGGCAATCTGTGCACCAGATTGGGAACAGGAAATAGCTAACAATGTACCATAAATAGAATATAAATTTGCTACATGTTCTGTAGAAAAGAAAAAGCCTTTATAAAGCTTAAGACACTTGAATCAAATTTACCAGCAACTTAAAAAACATTTTTATTGCTGAGCAAAAGCAATGAGAACGCCAGCCCACCAGGAACTCAAATATTTCAGTACACTTATTTTGTTAGGAAAGAGGTGTATTTATAGAAATCAACAGAGGTGTTGAAGATTAAAAGACCTGGATGACATATCCATCCTTCAGTTTTCTTTCTAACTATGAATTATTTGTAAACAATGAGTATATTTAACTCAACTCAATTTGAGCTTGGGCATGAATACTAAATATCCACGTCCAAAGGTCTGCTCTAATGTATGTGAGCTTCTTTGCTCTTCTTTGAATACTTGGATTATTCTCCCACCTCGGGCCTTTGCATTTTCTCGCTCCTCTGTCCAGAATGCCTTTCTCTCAGATACCAGGATGGTCTATGCCTTCTTTACTTAAGTATCACCCTGCCAATGAGTCCTTCCAATATTAAAAGAGCAAATTACAGCCCCTTCCTCCATTCAGCATTTCATTTCTCTCTTATCATTTCTCCGCAGCACTTGTTACCATATATATACATATATGCATGCTTTTTAAATTGTGTTGTCATGAGAGCAGAATCATTAGCCGTTTTATTCACTGCTTAATCCTGAGCACCTTAAGAAATGCCCACTGGAAGGGATAGCTCAGTTAATAAATCTTAGCAGTGTCAGAAGGAACTCAAATATCCTCTGATAGCTCTAGCATTCATTCAGGGCAAAATCATAGCCAAAATTAGTGCCCCCTTTCCCCCCCAAAAAGTCCTTGTGTTTAAACATAGTAAACACTATTTCCACACAATCCTGTTATGGAACCCATATAATGTTATTGCTCTAATATGATAAAGAAAAGGGCCGCTCTGTTGCTAAATGAAAACGATTTACAATTTTATTCCCTATAGCATGCAAGTTATTGAACAATAAGCCTTTGGGCCAGAACTTTACACAGGTGGGAAAACTAAAGGGGGAAATCAATAGAAGGTTATAAAGAGCGAATTTGTTTTTACATTAGCAAAAAAATTTATTTTACAAGTGGAAATTGCACACTCACCTGCAGCTTGAGTCTTAGGAATTTAAAAGCGAAAACGCCTGAATTATCTCTGCAGCCCACAGTGGTGGATGAGAATTTCTGTTTCTCACAGACTTGAGTATCTAAAGTGGATTATGAATTTCTTTAGGAGATAACAGTAACCATCAGAGCACTCTATGTTATGGGAACTGCACTCACATCAGCCTCTGTTCCACAACAAGGCTGCAGGGCAATTATCGGAGATTTTAAAAAGAAGAAAAAATAGAGCCGGATGCAGCACTTCACGTCTGTAATCCCAGCACTGGGGAGGCTGAGGTGGGAAGATGGCTTGAGCCCAGAAGTTTTAGACCAGCCTGGGCAACATAGCAAGACCTCATCTCTACAAAATCAAAAAACCAGCCAGGCATGGTGGCATGCGCCTTTAGTCTCAGCTACTCGGGAGGCTGAAGCGAGAGGATCAGTTGAGTCCAGGAGTGAGGCTGTGGTGAACTGTGACCATGCTACTGCATTTCAACCTATGCAACAGAGTAAGACCCTGACTCAAAAAAAACCCACAAAACAAAAAAACGAAGATTTTGTTTTTTCCTGGTGGACATACTAGGATTTTGCATGGAATTAATGTTGATGGTATCAAAGAACATTTAAGTTTCTTCTGACTCTGTGGTTACGTTAATTTCTTAAGATTTATTAATGGAAAAACCACTACATGTTGCTTAGAAGCTTAGCAGTGAATACAGCAGATAATCACCCCAATACGAGTAAATGATCGAATAAATAAAAGGGAGGAGAAGTGGTCAATCTTTCTTACATAAAAATTCTGGATAAGTTATATAAATATTCCCTCTTAAGAATCTGGAGCTTAACACCTTATTCGCTGTAGCCTAAACCTATTGGCTTATTGATTTGATTCTAAGAGGAGAAAGAAGGAAGGATAACTTGACAGTGGAGAAACCTGGCAACACTAACTCAGTCAGGTGATCAAGGCTAACATCACCACTGACAAGTCAGGCCACAGCATGTGCATTTGATATGAAGTGATGAGAATGGCACTTCATCGCCATCATTTTCCTCCTCAAAACACATAACCCTAGTCTAATCGTGAGAAAAGCCTTAGATACATCCAAACCGAAAGCCAGTGTACCAAAGACCTGACCAGGATCCCCTGAAAACTGTCAAGGTTTTTGAAAACAAGGAAAGTCACGAAAATTGTCACATGGGAAGCTAAGGAGACACGATGACTAGATGTGATGCGTTAGCCTGGATGGGTTCATGGAACAGAAAAAAACGACATTCGGGAATAATGAGTAAGATCTAAATAAAGAATGAAATTGAGTTAATAATAATGTACCTTAGTTTTGCAGACAAATGCACCACAGTAGCGTAAAATATTAACAACAGGGGAGACTGGGACAGGGGTAGACAGAAACTCTCTACTGTCTTGCAACTTTTCTGTGAATCGGGAACCATTTTAAAATTAAACATTAAACACACACACACACACAAATATATTCAACCTCTTACACAAAAATGCAAAGTGGACATCACTCTTTCCTGACCAAGCACATATACTGCCCCACAGCAAAAAAATGACGCAGAATGGACCCCAAGATATTCAAACTGGAACCACCATGAAGGATAGTGTTTTACCTTGGATGAGTGAGGATGACTCTATCGGCTAAGTAGAAGAGAGAGACTGGAGAGTATAATTACCTGGATGAAAGATTTTGGTTTTTCCAATTTCAGGGATGGATGGGAGCTTCAACATCGCAGCTGAGCACTGGAGCAACAGGGAAGCTTTCCTTCTTATGCATGAGAAAAAGCTCATTAAGAATTTCTGTTACTTAAGGTGAAAATCAGAAGGGGTTATTTGGGAGATTTGGGGAGCAGACTCCAAAATAGGGAAGCTATGGGAGCAGTAAACCACAGGAACACAATTGTTGGAGATCCCTTTGGGGTGCAGGGGCAGAAAAGCTTATCTGCTCAGTGAAATGTGATTGAGTAATTCGAGGGAGTGATTCCTGATTGGGGGAGACCAAGGTACCAAAGGCACTGTAGTCCCTAAGGTGCCATGTGGGCACCATACGTCTTGGGTTTCCAGGGTTTTGTTGTTGTTAATTAAATGTCTCTCTGAAACCCAGATTAAGAATGTTTACTGGTTAGGGTGTATTTTTTTCTTTTGTAGGAGGAGCCAGTGAACTTTTATCCTCTTATAATGTAAATTTACAGCCTATGTCCCTGAAATTTTGACTATAAAGATTCAGGTATAATTCTCAATTTGACAGAAGCCCAAACGAGGAAATAGAAATACACAAAATATTATGAGGAGTAATTTCAATATTTGCCTTGATTAATTTGTGTCTCTTGCCATATCTACAGTGATCAAAGGAAAAGGCAAAATTTATTTTGCTTTAAAAATAAGGACTGTCTTTCTGAAAAAAGAACCAAAAAAGAGACACATTTCAGGCAAAATAAAAAGTATATACCTTTCTATGGGACTCTGGCCATTTTCTGCCCTTGTGTATGATTGCCTTTCCCTGGTGTAATAATTTATTGCCTATTAGCTCATTTCTCAGGCTCACTTGTCTCTCTTTGGTTGCATGGGTGACTCCATTAGTGGTAATGAACTGTGTCGTGGGTAATCACACCATCAAGACCCATCTACCTTAAACCCCAATGCTTGAAACCTTCTCAGCTCTCAGCCCTGCAAAGGGAAAAAGAGCAATGACCTGCAAAAGTAGAGACCTGAGAACCTCTGGAGATATTAAGTTTAAGCTTAATAGTGAGTCATTAATAAATAAGATGCAGTATAATTATCAATATGAAGCACATTTAATAATTAATACCTTGCAAACAAAAGAGAAATGAAATACCGAGCAGAATTAGACAGAGGTTATATTCAGTTCCCCTTGAAGATCCTGCCTTGAAGGGGAATTCACAAACTGTTTAAAACTATGAAAGTCATTTCCCCAAATTTCAAGAAGTGAGCCACTTGGCAGATAACATTCAAAGCACTCATCCACCTGTGCTCTTACAAGCTTATCCATGCTCGATTCAAAAAATACAACTCCCATTTAATGACAACTTTTCACCTTTCAACGACGTATCAAAAGTTTGAATGTTTGTGAGTGATTCATAAAAATGAGTGACAAAAGTAGGTGAGATGTAGCTTTTTTATCCATCTTTTTTTATATTCTGGAATTCTTAGATTAGAATTGTTGACTGTTACTTCTAGTTTCTACTGGCGATCCCAATTTTCAATCCCAGTTTACCCTGGTGAGTAAAGGAAGGGAACTAATATTTATTGATCATTCACCAAGGTAGATGGATTACTACACTGGTTATCTTGTGGAATACTCTAAACGAGCTTATACAATTAGGTTTATTTAATTTCAATTGATAGGCCAGAAATTTCAGGCTGAAAACGGCTAAACCAATTCCCTAAGATCAAAAGCAGTAGACTGAGAATTTCATTCCTGATCTTTCTGATCCTTAAGCTTGTCACTTTTCAATTCTGCCTCCTAAGTATATCTGTAAATATAATATGAAAGTCTTCTTGCTGCTTTGCAAATGACCATATTGAAAGCAATGTTACGTTTGTTTGTACAACATTTAAATCCATCACCCATAATATTTAACAGTTTGTCAACCATTGGGAAGTCTTCTGGTTGCTTTGCAAATGACCATATCAAAAGCAACGTTATGGTTCTATAACATTTTAATCAATCATCTAAATTATTTATTCATTGGTCAACCCTTGGGAAACCAAAGAATAATAACACTTTTCAAGTCCTTGATTCAAAGGGGAATCTATCCATTGCCCTGCATTACTAGCCAGTCAAATTTTTGATGAAGGAAGAGAAGAAGGCCTTCACCATCACTCATAAACTTACCATCTCACCAGCTGGTCCCCACTGCATCATTTATATTGGAAGGTTGGAAGGGTGAGTTGCAATTTCCTTTTTTTTTAGATTAAAAAATGTAGTTTATTTAGAAAGTAAGTTAGAAAGAGATTGAGAGAGAGAGAGAGAGAGAGAGAGAGAGAACTCACCTCCCCAAGGTAGGGGAGGGGGCCAAAGCTTAGGAAAACATGGCGGTGGCCATAACTCAAAGAACACATGGCTAGACCATAGCCCATAGCTTAGAAAGGCAATGGCCGGGTTGCAATTTCTTTCCATCACTTTCAGCCTAGCATGAGCGATTCTAACCCTCATCATGAAATATGTTCACTTTAGGCTAAATAAAACCAGAGAGGTACCTCAGGATAGGTTTTAGGGTTCCCAGCTGAAATTTTTAAAATTTATCTTCTACCAGAGAGCAATCACTTAATAGGATCTGAGATTTTCTGAGGAATGGAATGATCATTTAGTCATCATGATGCCACACTACTATTGTCTATGCTCCCAATGACCCCAATGTCCCTTTCTCCATGAAGCATCATCTAGCATGCTGTGAACACAGGCACTCCATACTTTTAAAATTAAATACGTGTCTATGTTTCCATTTCGGATTTCATTCAAAATATTCCTCAATTTGATTTACATTATTAACTATATCTTACAGTCAAGTTTTACTAGAAACACACTTCTGAGGTAATGATAATGATAAATAGAACAAATAATGTCATAAATAAGTTTACTACTTAACAAATTTTGAATACTTAATCAAGTTTTAGAAAAAGACACAATAATTATTATCATTACTGATTTCTTCCTAGCTGAGTTAAACAATAAAAGGAAGCCTTGGATTTTAGAAATTCCCCTTCCTTAAGGGTCAACAGGCAGTTAACATTACCTACTACGATCCAAAGGAAAATGAAAGAAAAACAAAGCTGTCAAGTAAAGTATGAACTGGGTTTAAACTTGTCAAAAAAAATCTATTCAAACAGAAATATGGGTTTTTTGTAATTGCAGTCTTTCATAAGAATAGCTGAGAAATATCACATTCAGTTAATTTCAGAAACACATTTTCTACCCTATGGTCCTTTTTGGAACTCTAGCCATCTTTCAAAGCTTAGGCCATTGCATTCCCTTTCTAAAGTCGCCATTCCTTTCTTCATTTTAAATTATATTAAATACAGGGTTGAACCACACAAATACACATATAACACAAGTTTATATTACATTGAAAGGCAGATAACTTCATGTATCACTCTCATCTCTAACACAAGAAACCGAGTCACTTGAATGTAGAAATGTCTCCTTTCTGTATTTCTTCACTGCAGCTAGCAACAAGCCAGGCATGTGTAACACTTGAAGACTGACTATGAAGTGAATATTAAATGATCTTCTGATTTCATATGGATGTTCTGCCTTGGGCATGTGTCATCATTTGTTATTCTCTTGGAAGTATTTTATTTCCTTTTAATTCATATTCTGATTTATTTTTCAAAGCCTGATGTGCAAATATTCTTCTCCTTCCTCTTGATCAGTTCAAAGGCTATGCTCCATTAAAATCCATCCTTAAATCCAGCTTCTTCCAGGAAGTCCCCCCGATGCTCCAATGTGTTATGATCACTCCTTCAGTAGTTATAATCTCAGTGATGCTAGAATATTCTTAAACATTCTTACACTATTCTTCAGCGTTTTCTATTGCATATTTATTTTCTGCCAAATAATAAACTCCCTTAAGGGGAAGAGATGTGTTTTCTATTTTGATTGTATCCTTCTTAAAATTAAGCACATTAAGCCCTCCCAAAAAAAGAAAAGAAAAAAAAAAAAAGGATTGATTTGGCTTTTGCCTGGAATGTTCTGCCACATTAATTATCTCTCAGTCCTTAGCTGATCCATCATGTTTCTAGCTCTGCCCAAAAGAGTGATTGTTGTTTTACTTTACAACTTAACCATATAGGAATTTTATTTAGTAGATCAAACTTCTTAATATGTGCCACTCATATCTCTTAGGTTTCCAATACGATGTTTTTAAGAAGCTCCCAATTCTTGGGGATTTTAACAGTTTATTTTTTAAACTTCTCATTTCAGTTTCCCCTAGTATTCATATTTGTCCACAGCTCCCTTTTCTGAAATTAGGTGATGGGCCAGTTTGTTTGTTTTTGCACTATAGCCAAAATATTTAAGCAAACCTAATTATGTAGAGAAAATTATGATGAAATCATTCATCCATGAATTACCATACCATTTCTTTCTGTTCCTTAGATACACTCACTGTATTTGTCTTCACAGGTTCTGAAAATCTTGTCTAGATAATTAGTCCTCTCATCAAATCAAAAAGTCATACACAGAACCCTTATTTTAGATAAGGTCAGGTTTTCTCCCATTTTACAAGTCAAATCTGGAAAGAATATATTATTACAGCAAATACGTTTTTATTGTCAAACTAGCAGTGTGCTTACAGACAAAATAATAAACTATTTTGAACATTAAAAATTATTAAATTTGAGATAACTATAGGTTTGGTTTGGGTTGTTTGTCTTATCTTAAAGAGGTCTCTAAAAGTACATTAGCCAAAAATATGTAATATTCACTGTTAAAGAAAAATAAAGTGTGTATAAATTTTAAGTGGAGGCTGGGCTTGGTGGCTCAGCTAGTAATCCCAGCACTTTGGGAGGCCGAGGCAAGTGGATTGCCTGAGCCTGTGGGTTTGAGGCCAGCCCAGACAAGTTGACTAGACCTCGTCTCTACAATAAAAAAAAAGGAAAGAAAAAAATAGCCGGGTGTGGTAGCGTGCACCTATAGTTCCAGCTACTTGGAAGGCTGAGGCGGAAGAATCGCCCGAGCCCAGCAGGTCGAGGCTGCTGTGGCCATGAACATGCCACTGCACTCCAGCCTGGGCAACAGAGTGAGACTCCGACTCAAAAAAAAAAAAATCTTGAGTGGATATAAATTTTATTGCAAAGTACTTCTTTGGATGCCTTTATTCTTTTAAAGGGAGTTATATGTATATTTATGTGAATATATATGGGAATGCCAAAAAAATGTATACACATTTAAGTATGACATTCAGTTAGAAGATGGCGTCAGTCAAATGAATGCTAGTGTCACCATGAGACAGACAGGACAGTCAAAGAAAATGACAGAAGCACAACTGAGCAAACATCATACTACACATTGCTACCGTAATTCAATTCAGCCTCAAAAAGTAATACAAAGATATCTCTTAAAATGTGTGTACTTTTTTGGCACCCCATATATATATATGAATATATATGCATATAAAGAGAGAGCAAAGTCTGCTGTGACAGGCACACCTTTCAGTTCCAGCCCAGTGTCTTTCTCCTTGTAAGAGTCTTCTCCACCCCTTAGCACCAGCTCTCTTAAAGCTCCCTCACGTTTTAGCTCTTAGTTTCTCAATTTACAACTAATTTGATGGGAATAGTACATGATTTCCTGATCACTAAAGCAACTGAAAGAGGCAAATATCATTAGAACTTAATTTAACAAATTAATGTTCACCTGTCCTGACCCTAAGTAGGGAAATGTCCTGGGCATAGTAACATGCTGTCAGAATTCTGACGGCGTCTCTCTGTAGCTCACAGTAAGGACTGCTTCTTATTTCTCTATTTGGACCCATTTTCTGTGCACCTTAGGCCTGTGGTACTTTATGTTTTACACAATGCTGAGGCAGGTTTGGAAAAGTGAGTGACTTTTCCACTAAGCTTTATGAATAATCTAAAGAGGGAATCTCATTTCCATGTCTTATTGTCTCTATATGAGGGGGGACCCAGAAAACCCAGAAGTTTATAAAAAATTGTGTTGTACATGGGATCTTCCATGTTCAAACTCCAGTCACCTTTAAAGTACTCTCTGTTTCATGCAATACATCTATCAAGAAGCTTTTTCTACTGCTCCAAACATTTTTGAACTCATCAATGTTGATGCCTTTTAGTATGTCTTCCTCTTTTTTTCGGTCTCACCTCTTCCAAATCAGCAAACTTTTTCATTTGAGGACTTTTTTCACCGGGGACAACAATAAAAAAAGTCATTCAGGGGGAGCTCGCATGAAGAGGAAGGGTGGGGCACGGGGGTCCATGTCATTTGGGGTCAAAAACTGCTGAACAGTCAGCGCGGTGTAGTTAGGTGCCCTCATAAATCACCCATCATGAAATGGGCAAACATGTTGGGAGAATCTCCAAAAAAAAAAAAAATCGCTGAAGCTGAAAGCAGAGGTAGTGAGAGCTACTAGTGTACTGATGCCAATAGATTCTTACAACCATTAATGTAGTGGGAGAAACCTGTACTACAATGGACCCACCTCCAAAAAACAATTCCTTTTGTGGGTGGGGGGGGAATCGTCTTGCACATACTGCTTTTTTATTCCTCCTCTTCACCTTCTTTCTACTTGTTCCTTCTTTTCCTCCTCCTTCTCCACCAGGGCTCACTTGAGGCACCCTTTTTTGCAGGAAGTCTCTGTTGACCCTACCAGGCCAGATGAGATGTTCCATCTCTGCCTCTGTGTGGGAGTGCATTGATCTTTCATAGTACTCACTATGACTGCTCTGTACATCGCTTATTTACTTGTCTATCTTTCAAATAACTGTGTCACCTACATTGAGCACCCCCTCTAAGTGTGTATGGTGCCTTTAATCCCTGTGTCTCTGCTGGGTATCATCAGGCTGCCTGATGCTATACATTTGAATGAGTCCATTTTAATTCAGATGAATGAATGGCTGTATTCATTAACTTCTTCATATCCTTTCTTCTCACAGGATAACCTAGACTTACCTCCCACCCCTTCCTTTCCATCTTCATCTCCTATAACTTTTCTCAAGTTGTCTGGTCATTCAAGTGGCCCAGCCACCCAAGACTTACCTTTTCTCACTTAGACCTTGCAGTCTTATACCCCAGGTCTGTAATGGTTGTTCCATTTAAAATACTTTCTGTTTTGTATGCAGTGAAAATCAAAGTTGGGCCAGGTGTGGTGGCTCAAGCTTGTAATCCCAGCACTTTGGGATTTTTTGAGGAGGCTGAGGTGAGAGGACTGCCTGAGTACAGGGTTCGAAACCAGCCTGGGCAACTTGGCGAGACTGCGTCTCAACAATAAATCAAAAAATTAACCAGGCATGGTGGTGGGTGCCTGTAGTTCTACCTACTTGGAAGGCTGAGGCAGAAGGATCTCCTGAACCCAGCAGGTCCAGGCTGTGGTGGCCATGAGTGTACCACTGCACTACAGCCTGGGTGACAGAGTGAGACTCCAACTCAAAAAAAAAAAAGAAGAAGAAGAAAATCAAAGCTGGGCTTAAACGTTGCTACCTCTGTGCTCCCTAAACACTTTGATTATAACATGAACATAGCACGAATTGCACTGTGTCATAGTTGATTCTGTATCTTGCCCGCCATGCTGAACTCTTTCTTTAAGGAGCAAGAACGCTTTGGTTAATCTTTGTACTTTCAGAGAGGTTTAGCGATTTGCTCAAGAACGCAAAACTGGCAAAAAGCACAGACACACTCGGATTCTGTCCCAAATACAGTACTCTAAAAATATTTCTTCCAAACTTGTCTTTCACACCTGCTAAGAAACTTTATTGCTTTTACTGATATTAACACTAATGGTAAATACACACATGCACATACACACACGTATACTTTTCTTTGTATCTTCTTGTAAAGTATATGTCTCACAAAACTCTGGAATCTACAATAAAGGTTGGTAGTCAATAAATACAGAGGCTCTTGTCAGGGGAAATTCTGAATGAAAAGTCAAGCATCAGCATATATCCCCAAAGTTATGCAAACTTCTGGAAACATCAACTACCATTGATGTTTCCTATTCCCAACTAGTTTTAGTTTTGATGAACAAGATGAAGACTAATGAAGGCTGACTAAATTGCTTTCATATTCCTACATGAAAAACAAAAAAAACTTTTGAAAATCCCTACATGAAAATCAGCTTTGGAGGAGAAACTGCCCATCAAACTATAATGAAGCCCAACTGCAACCAGCCAATGTCTGGTATATTTTCTAGGTTGGTGTCTCTAGACCTCTTTCACATTTGCTGACAGCAGTTCAAATACTCAACAGAGGGCCCTGGGGGCAGGAGTAGGGAGGGAGGACTTATTTTAAGTAGGCCAAGTCGGTTTGAAATAAGTGCCGTCTGAGCAGAGGTCTTCGAATCTGAGGCTTTCTGAACTGTAATCCTAGCTCAGACACTGATCCCTTCTGCGACCTAGGATAAATTACTCAACCTTTTTGCCTTGGTTCCCAGATCCCCTAAATAGGGATAATAATCCTGACCTCAGAAGGCTAGCGTATGAATTAAACATCTGCGAAGCCCGATCTTAAAGTCAGGCGAATGAAGCTTCTCGGTCTTGCAGATATAGTAACTCTTTCAACTCAAGTTAACAAGAACTGTTTCAGCTAAAAAGGGGAAAAGATGGCCGATTCTGATGTCTGGCTATCCTGAAAGTGCCCATGCAGCCTCAAAAGGAAGTCAGACTCATACATGAAAGAATCATGAGGCTGAAAACAAAAACAGAAAGAAAATGTTGACTTCACTCAAAGTCACCAATGCTGGTGGGTTCTTTTTCTGTGACAAGACAATGTTTGAGTTTGCCCTTCCCAAGCCCTGCGCCCACAAGCTGAGCCTTGTAAGCATATTTGTGTGACTTATTTTAATACTTTATAGTCATATTTAGTTGAAGAAACATTCCAATTACAATCACCAACAGTTCCACAAAAAGACGTTTTGGTACCTGGAAGTTTTATCAAAAGTGATATCTTAGATCACCCAGAACAATAGGATTCTGCTATCTTAGCAATGCAATTAAAATATATAACAATATATATAAAAATATGTAGCCTTAGATATAAGAAAAAACTCTTAAAGAAAAGTTACTTTTAGAATAAGTGAGGAATTAACACACCTAATTCCAGATTCATGCCAGACAAGATTGATGTTTCCATAAGAAAAAAATATAAAAGAGGGGGAATACATTCTTGGAAAGGTTGACTCCAAAACCAATATAATGTATCTTTACCCTTCCTGTTTTTCCCTTTCCTAGTATTCTCTCTCTCTCTCTCTTATGTCACACAGAGTCTGCTCTCCTAAGTAACAACAAAACAAAACATGATGGGTAACCGTCCTTGAATTAGTATCTATTGCTGTGGAACAAATGACCCCAAAATTGCGTGACTTAAAGTAACAGTATTTATTATCTCACAGTTTCTGTTGGTCAGAAGTCTGGGCATTTCTTAACAGGGTCTTCTGGTCTAAAGTCTCTCATAGTCACGATGCTATCAAGATGTCACGAGGAACAGCAACCATCTCGAGGTTCAATGGGGGAAGAACCCGCTTCTGAACTTACTTGGAATGCGGCCGGTGGCAAAATCCAGTTCTATGTTGGCGGATAGACTGAAGGGCTTCATTCCTCCCCGGCTGTTAACCAGGGTCATTCTCGGCTTCTTGTCACATGAGTCTCACCGTAGAAAAGCTTACAACATGGTAACTTGCTTCATCAAAACATGTGAGCAAAAAGAGCTGGAGAAAGAGAGAGGGAGAGAATGCCAACAAGGGTGAAGTCAGTTTTTTTGTAACTTAATACGAGAAGGGGCATCTCATCCTTTTTGCCATACTCTATCCATTAGAAGTGAGTTGCTAGTTTCAGTTTACACTCAAGGGAACAAGATGGCACAAGGCTAAAAATACCAGAAGGTGAAGATGATCATTGAAGGCCATCTTAGAAGGTTACCTACCACAGACTTCTGTGTACCACATACTACACTTAACCTTCTTTCCAACGTTATTGATAGTCAAGGGTGTTCTTTAGTATTAGCACAAGCTTTGCTTCCTAGTAAAATATTTGTATGATGTTTGTTGCTAAGGTGTCGAAGGGCTCTAAAAGATTATAGTGAATGTTAAAATAATAGCACAAGAGTCATTCAAATCTCTCATTGATGTGTCAACAACAGCAGGGGGTCTGCATAAAAGATAAAGCGCACTACCCTGTGACGAGAGCACCCGCTTATTTTATAATTCATTCAGACTGATTTTCAAATAATGAATCTAACCATAATGTAAATCTTGAAAATTTGAGGGAAAAAATAGATTTGCACTAGTTCATGCCCATTAAATGAGACTTTATTAACATGAAACACTATTTCAAATTTGTATAAAATATGGTCACACTTTGTCTCTATGTATGACTACATGAACACTCATTAAAGTAAGGTCTGTAATCCATTGATATTTCTATGTAAAATGATTTTGAAAGTTGATCCAGGCCAGGTTCGGTGGCTCAGCCTGTAATCCCAGCACTTTGGGAGGCCGAGGCAAGTGGATTGCCTGAACCCACGGGTTCGAGATCAGCCCAGGCAACTTAGTGAGACCTCGTCTCTACAATAAATAAATAAATAAATTAGCCAGGCGCGGTAGCGTGCGCCTGTAGTTCCAGCTACTTGGAAGGCTGAGGCGGAAGGATCGCCGGAGTCCAGCAGGTCGATGCTGGGGTGGCTGTGAGTGTGCCACTGCACTCCAGCCTGGGTGATGGAGTGAGACTCCAACTCAAAAAGAAAAAAAATGAAAATTGATCCACGTGCCTTTTTGGATCATGGTGGTGGTAACTCAAAGTCATAAGCTTGATATTCATGTAAGTTGCTCAGTATTGCAAGAGAAAACCTTATTGCTAAAAGTGTTATCCTACTCTAGGTTGGAGATAGATAGATAGATAGATAGATAGATAGATAGATAGATAGATAGATGATAGACATATAATGTGTGTGTGTACATACATAGGAGTAATATAAGTGTCGTGCATGTATGTAAATAATGTGGATAGATGGGAGAAATTTATCAGCACATTCATGCTGATCAACTCAAGTTATATTACCTACAAATAGAGGGTCAACATTATGATTTATATAGTCCTTCTCAACAGTAGTTGTTTGCTTGCAAAGATAATACTTATCTGAGAAAATCCATTCAACTTTCATTCTGATATTGAACATGTATTTATTAGAAATGATACTTTTAATATGCTTGCTAAAAGTGTCCTGTTATAGTTGTGGCAGATACTTTTAGTTGCTAGTAACTTCTTTTTTTAAAATGTTTATTTATTCTGAAATGTTTTATACTTGTTATTTCCAAACAGATGACTATTTAAATCGTCTTCAGCTTAGTGATTTGAGATAAGGTATATTACAAAAGACATATTTCCACTTATTTTGTCATCAGAGAGAGAAGATGGAGAAAAAAAGGAAGTTCATTTTTTTCTTCAAACTTTGCATCTATGATTAATTAGCTGCTGACTTTGTGAAGAAAGATTCCTTTCCACAGGGTTGCAAAGCATCAATTGTGAGTCTTAAAAGGGAAGCTCACTCTGAGTCAATAGTTTCAGCTGTTACAACTCAGTGCAACCTATAATGTGTTAACTGAGGAATAATAACTATTTTAAAAAACCCCAAAACAAAATTAAACTCCCCTTTTCGCTTCTTTCACTTGTCAGACCATATCTATTTAGTCTTGGAATCAAATTTCATCAGATACAGCAGAATGCCTGTGGTCAAAATTCCCATGAATGACAGTGTTATAAAAGACAGATAAAGAAACTGTAGATGTCATACTAGTTTGCTAGGACTACCATAACAAAATGTTATCACAAATTGGATGGCTTAAACAACAGAAATGTATTGTTTCACTGTAAAAGCTAGATATCGGAAATTAAAATGTTGGCAAGATTGGTTCCTTCTGAGGGCTGTGAAGGAAGTGTCTGTTTCAGGTCCCTCTTTTAAGCTTATGCAATAAGTCCCCTGCATACTAATGAGTTCCATTCCAAGAACACATCGTTCCAAATTTGGAAGTAGTTGTCATATTCTAGTACTTTCTTATATGAATGGGATAAGTGCTCTTATAAAAGAGATCTTGGAAAGATTCCTTGTTCCTTCTGCCACATGAAGACACAGCAAAAGATGGCCGTCTATGAAGAGGATCTTTATTGGACACTTAATCTAGTAACACCTCACTCTTTCGAATTTCGGAAGGACCGAACTGAAAAAGAAGGATGAGCTTTTTCTAGGGTTTTCTAAAAGACAAAACTAAAATGAATATATATAAAGTTAGGGAAGTAAACATTTTCATTAATATACAAGGAAATACATTCTTTGAGAACTTTCATAATATCCCCATAAGAAAGGCTTTGGATTTTGTAGTCATTGAGACAATGACATGAAATCTCATCACTAGTTGCTGCTAACTGTGGACCTTGAACTTGCTTTGTGCTTTCTCTCTACTACGGTAAAATGGAAGGAGTAACACCTACTTCATATGGTCACTGTGAGAGTTAAATGAGATGATGTATATTCAGCATCTAGCACTGTGCTCAGCAGAGATTAGAACCTTAGGGAAGATCATTATTAATATCATGATTATTATTATTGAGGGTTTTCTAATTATTGTAATGTGATGAGATTATTTTGATGAATTAAAATACTGGGCAGAGGACTACTTTTCACAGATGTTATGGAATTTTTATACTGTTTGGAAGTTGGATAGAGGATATTTAAGGTGACTTGTAAATTAGTGTTTTATGGTTCCAGATGTAGATGATAAACTGGAAAGAGATTGAGTACCTAGCCTTTCTATCTTCCCCGCAAACAAGAACTAGAGTTGCTATTGCCTACTTTGGTTGTATCACTCCTCAGCTACTTAATTTCATAACTTGTAGCAATATTTTTCCCTGTCATTGTTTGATTAATGTCGAAAAATGTCTGTACAAACACCAACATCAATTTTAATATAATCTTCAATGCCAAATATTATCACAAAAAGCAGCCCTGAATATTCTACTGATGAAGCTCTTTGAAACTGAATGCATGCCTCTAAATTCAAGTCCATTGTGGGTTTATTGGAATAAGAACAGATTAATCTCTTCGTCATGCAAGGAAATATAAAAGATACATCACCCATCTACTTGCTAATTCCTAAGTCATCAAAGTATATACTTTGGGTTTCTTGTTACGTGCCTGGAAACTGCCAGGCATTAAGAATATAAAAGTTTGCCCACTTTTTAATGGGATCGTTTGCTTTTGTGTGTGTGTGTGTGTGTGTGTGTGTGTGTGTGTGTGTGTGTGCTGATTTGTTTGAGTTCTTTGTAGATTCTGAATATTAGTCTTTTGTCAGATATATAGTTTGCAAATATGTCTCCTACTCTATAGGTTGGCTATTTGCTCTGTAGATTACTTCTTTTGCTGTGCAGAAGCTTGTTAGTTTAATTAAGTCCCACTTGTTTATTTTTGGTTTTGTTGCATTCACTTTTGGGGTTTTAGCCACAAATTAGTTGCCTATGCCAATGTCCAGAAGAGTTTTCCCTAGGTTTTCTTCTACTTTTATACTTTCAGGTCTTCTACTTTTTTTTTTTTTTTTTTTTGTAGCTTGATAGTATTACATTGTTTGTATGTATTTGTGCATTCCCACATTTTTATTATCCACTAGGCCTTTAGGTTGATTCCATATCTTTGCAATTGTGAATTGTGCTGTGATGAACATGTGAGTGCAGATGTCTTTTTCATAGAACGGCTTTTGTTCTTTTGGGTAGATGCCTAGCAGTGGGATTGCTGGATCAAATGGTAGATCTACTTTTAG